>DWMG01002562.1:0-13054 GCA_018244855.1 Elbella merops
AACGCTAAAATGGGAAATAAGAAAGGAATATGTGTTTTGGTACACTTGCGAGCATAACAAAGTATAATATGAGGCGGCGGAAATCTGTGAAACCGCGGAGCTTCTTGTGCGGGAAACGTCTAAATAATGATACAGTTAAACAAGAAACTATCTAGCATATTGCCGTACTTAAACACTATAATAATTATACAGAGAGGTTTAAGGTCAGGCCGGTATGCCACGAAATAATGTTGATTTATTATAAGTAATTTTTAATTACTAAAAGCTTTATAATTTTTAATTACTCTCCAAGGACATCAATTTAGACGATCTGCTTGATATTTTGTAGAATCACAGCTTTTACGTGTTGAGATATTTCATCAAAATACACTTAAACATGTATTAACAATAACTGGGAGTAAAGTTGTAGTGTTAAACTTAGTGCAACGCTAACAACTTTTACTGAAATTACATAGCCATTTTATGTTTTATGTAATTAGAGAATTTTGGGTGGTTCATACATTACATGATTGGATCGTGTGGTGATTACACTTTTCAAGTAGTTCACAAGTACCTGCAACAAAACAAGTAATTTAAAATTAGAAATTTTAAGCCAGTTGTCAAATCCACCGGTCAAAAGAGTTTTCCTGTTACAATAATAAGGATTAAGGGCTTTCTAAGAGTAAGTTGGCGAACTTAAGCAAGCCTAAGTAAGCGTCTAAGAAAACATTATGGAAATCAATAGGGCGTTCTAGTTTTTTCAAGTTTACCTTTACCGTGATTGTGTATGATACTTATTTACAACAATCAAAAATAATTAAATGTATATAATATTTAAATTTAATCAAATCGATCTTGGACTTTAAGCGAAACACAAATAAAAATACCTAAAAAAGTGTCAAAAGCAACAATCATACTTTCCTCGTCCGCAAGTGTAAAACACACTGTGATGGCTAACAGTGGCCCTCAAACCTCCGATGTGAAAATGATTTACGTAGCGGCAAAAGAAACCCGCCCGCTACATAAATCCGGCGATTGCTTCGAAACAGACGTTGGAATCATATTTTTCAATTTCATCAGCTGCTGAAAATCTTTATGCAGGCTTACTATATCTGTGGCCATAGAATATGTTACCATGTTAGTTCATATAACCTAGGATAGTGACATTTGTTCATATAAACATTAAACTTCAAAGAAGCAGTGAATAGGTTTTGTCTAGGCATTCGTGCTTATAGCGCAACTGTGTTCTCCATCAGGGTGGTCTGGGCAAATGTTAGCCTATCATATATCAATCAAACAAAAGTTCTTCCAATTGTGTGGTTCCAATCAAATGCAGGAAAAAATGTTCCACGTAATAACCTATACGATCACATCACGAATAAATCGATATTTATCAAATAATAATGTAATGCGTATCTGAAGAGAATTGATTTAGATGTGTAAGTCAGGCCCGTGAAGTTCGCAATATGTTGGCGATCCCCGAGAGGCGCTGAGGTTTCGGGTTTACGTATTTATGATTTAGCTCGAGAAATACTACGTGTTAGAAGGTACGAGACGTTAATTCTCCCACGATTAGATTTAGCATCGACGTGTTTGTGTGAAAAACAGTATTACACATATTTTTATAGTTATCCGGTACAAGATGTGGAAGGAAAAAAAATATTTTTTTTATCTTTTGAGAATCAGCAATTATAAGGGGTCATAAACACGCCCGTAAATACGTCCTGCTAAGCGGGTCGGATGGAAAATTAATATAAAATATTAATTTAATCGGATGCAATGGATTTCATAAAAACTACTAGTCAAAACTAAAATTCTGAAACACCGACATGAGTATAAATTCTAAAACACAATGGATATCATAAAAATTACTAGTCAAAACTAAAATTCTGAAACACCGACATGAGTGTAAATTCTAAAACACACATATAGTTTAAACATATGTATATTGTTTACAAACACACACATGCATGTATAAATGTGAGTAATACATAAGGTTATAATATAGTTTATACATAAGGTTTTTACTTAATTCAGCTATGTATGTTATTAGGTATATTAGGTAGGTGTTTTACACGTAAATATTTCGACTTAATATTTCACCTACGTTCGGTTAGATTATCAAAATCATAGAAATGCTTGGAGTTTATATGAGGAACACTTCTGCTTACGTTTTTGACATAGATAGATCTTTTCCATTCGCATCTGCTCGAAACTTGAGCCAAGTTTTCAGACACGATCCGATCCCAGTGCGAGAAAGTACAGTGAAACTTCGGGGAGATTAATAAATTCAACAAACCGATAACGAATTTTACTCTCAATTTACTTTTTAATATGTTTAATTTAGAATCATCAAGAATAATTTTACGATTGTAAATTACTTAGAGAATAACTTTGATAAAATACAACCTGTTTTCGTTTGTTTATCTTTATACTTAAATACGAATAAAAACACTAAGTTTATATTAAAAAGGGCGAGCAGTTTGAGATAAAATGCAAATCGGCCTAAAAATACTTACTTCGCTTGATGCTCGAGACGAAAACAGTGGCACCTTGGTAGTTCATATTTTAATATAATTCACTCGTAAACTTTCATAACACGCGCATGGAAATGACCGGAGTTGGTCATTAAAACTGGAACTTCTGCTTATAATTATATTCATAATTACACGAGCACAGGCCATTAGGTATAAAATCTAGGAGTTCCAAGTAATTGATACGAGATCGGGGAAAGTGGTCTCCCAGGAAACTGGAGGGTTTAATGAGATATTTTAATAATGGCGCCGAGAGCATGCTCTACACGCTCTCAAATGAAATTATGCTCCTAATAACTTTAACGAGTCTACTCTGAGCGAAAGTATTTCGTACTTTACACGTGTTTTTATTAACGTCTTATGATAATTCGAATTTACAGCGTGAGTACATAATTATATGCACCAGACGCTTGTGTTTTCATCTATGATATTTCCTTCATTAGGCTTGAAGATTAAACTTTCCACGTAATCACGATAAACGTAATATAATAAATATTAAAAAAATCTAAATTAGTTTAAAACACATATATTTTTTAGAGTTCACAACAATAAGTATTCATATAATATGATAAGCACATTTATTTTCACTCATTTTCAAACAGTACATACAACAACGCAAAATTAATAAGGTATCATTTCTCACATAATTCGATTATTATAACCTTAAGGTCATATAGTAGAAACGTATTCACCAAACTGCCTGATATTACTCTACATTATTGTCACGTTTCATAAGCCAATGTAGAGTATGTTTCGCAATATTGCCTAAAATAGTTTTGGGACTGAGCTTATTGTGCTGCTGGAGCTGTCTTAGTTTCTATTGCGGCAATCTCGATCGTGACTCGATCATTTGGGACGCGAACTAACCAAATGGAGACGATCGATGGCATTAAATAAATGACGCTCAATGTAGAGTTCATAAAGCTCCTTACGCAATACGGGACCTCGGTTGATCAAATTTAGTTTATTTTATTTTAATTTATTTTATTTATTTTGATTTAGTTCACCTTTACGATGGGAGAATCAAGTATCTACATTTGAGTAAGGTTGAGTTTATGTTGATTCGAGAAATCAAAGAGGATCTAGAACCGTATATATGACCAACCCACAGGCGACCCTGTATGATGCATCCAATCATTCCAGACAATATCAATGGAACTTACGAGTCCGCATCATTACATTTTCATCAATATAGTGAGATATGAGTTTAAAAATAAGCAATAATAGCAAACCACAATTTAATTAATCGTACATAATAATAAACAATATCTTTTTAATTAGATTAAGCTAATTGTTTTAATCCAGATAATAAATGAAAAATCGTAACGGAGCATCCGTACGCTACTTAAAAGTATACACATACACAATTCCACGAAGTACTGTCGAGAGTTCCTTAAGGACAACAGCCCGCGAATGAGAACTGATTGAATGAAATGCGATCCCGAAGCATAAGCATCAAATGTTTATCGCCTCAAAATTCAAGCTCATTGGGCATATCGGAACATTATGCAAGCGTAGCTTTTATAGGCGCATGATGAGCACCGCGAACCGCCATATATATGCAAATGAAGTTAACAATAAAAACTCGCGAGTCGAGTTAAGGGGGGCAAATAAAAATTTATTACAAATATCAACTCGAAAACTGGATTGGGAAGTCGTCTCCTGGAAATCCAATAACCGAAATGAAACGAGCCGAATTATTCCCTCGCAGGAGATTACTGCGAGCAAAGCCGACGTATACGCTAACTGCTCCTTCGGATATAAGACCGCTAACGTACACATTGGTTTTGAATACAGCTGCGGGGAACACGTAGAGACAAAGTGAGTATATAGTGGACTTTCGTCAAGGATTAAACAATTAGGGTGTTAACCATAGTAACATAAGTGTATAATATGTAGGACATCTATAATTTCAAATCCTTGCAATCTTTGAACATAATAAGAAATGTATATTCGGTCGGATGGTCCGACTAGTTTCGGATGGTTCGACTAGTTTCAGTACACGGGGTCCCTCTTCGTAAGCTCCCGCCGATTGCAGCGAAGTCGCAGCGGAGACTGAATAACCGAAAAACATGTGTGAGTTAAGCCTATACATATATAATCATGTGCGTAAATACTCACGGCACATTTAATAGTAACACGATAATCTATTTATACAGGAACTAACTTATCGCTATGTAGTTAAAAAAAAATGTATTTTTGACCAAAAAAAAACTCCTAATAATCCAACAAAAACACAAACATCGCTGGATGCACTTCAAAAACTATATCTCCTTTCACAAACGTCGCGCTCAAGTTGAAATGGGAGAAATAAATGACAATAACAATCAACTACTTAGGAGGGAGAAGCACCCTCTCTCTCATAAGCACCCCAGTAATACATCACATCATGTGCAGTGACATCGTACACACCCTCGCCGAACTGGAGAATGAAAGACTGAAAGAAACCAACTCGAAAAAGAAAACGTGCCGAAAAGCGTACGTAACTTTTTCGAGCATGTCTGACATCAAAAGAAAACATAAAGATTAGGTTCACACACAGCAACAATCCACCTAGAAACTAGCAAATAACACGAAAAGATTTTCTGTCTAATGAGGCAGATAGTTATTTAGTAATGACTTAGTAGTGACTCAGAATCATCAGCTAAAGATGTGAACATTAGCTAATGACGTGTTATATATTTTTATGTTATTCGTCACTGTATGTTAACATAATAGAATCAATGCCTGTAGGGTTACAGGAAAGTTATACACGGTTTTGAAAGTAGAAATCTGGCGGTTATTGGAACTTCATAATTTTCTATATATTTCTATATACGTGTATGTATATATATCTAACACATGTATAGAATTAAACATTGTTATTATAATGTTAGATACATGTTTGTATGCAAACTTTATTTTCATATATTCAACATTTACGTGCTAGCAAAAGTTAAATGTCACGCATTTAATAAACAAATATAGTATTCAAAATATCTAAGAAACTCTAAACCCCTACGTAATTACGATAACGGATCAGTGAACTGGTTAAAGGTCCACGCATTCACTGTTACATGCATATAACAAAAATTAACCCAATAAATCAACATTTTTTCATAATTATCTTCTTTTAACCCACTGCGGTATCTTTAAATGAAGATTGCAAAATGTTATAGAGATTTTCAGAAATGTTTATCTATTCCTTTTGATGTTATTGCAATTCTATTCTGTCGCAACAAACAAATTGATGGAGCGCCACAGATATCCTTCGAACCTAACCGCTCACACCTGTATGCACTCGTACGACACTCGTAGCTCTACGTCGTTTCGAGAATCTTCTCGACAGACTCTGGACGCAATATTTATTCTCCCATAAAAGGTTGTTCAGCCTTTCAAAGGCACCAGTACGATCACCGGATGTGCCTCACCGCATGCGATCAGACTATTTGCGATTAATTTCCTCTTGCTCGAAAATTAAAATATAAGTTGACAGTTAGGTTATAAAATTAGTTATATTTAACAGGGAATTAACTTTTCAATGGGCCTAGAATTGAATTTGCCAGCACTCTGACTTGAAAGTGCCTATGCGGGGTACGGCCTAGAAACAGACCTGTCCAGAAAGCATCTATTCACTCTCGACTTAAATAATTTTCTTTAAAAAATGAGAACACTGATCTAAACAATAGATTTCTGAAGCATTATGGCAAGGGGACTCTATTCTTAATGAAACAATTGGCCTCGAAGCCTCTGAATAGTAAATAAGTCTCAACTAAATAAGATGTAATTGAATCTTTGGAAACGACTTTTCCCTTTATAGATTACAATTTGATTCATGTAGCTATTATATGTCCATACTTACTAGATACATACACTTGGAAGTGTTCGCGATCTCATCACACCAACTCGACAAAACCATTAGACACTAATACAAACATATATTTCATATTTACGAATTTAACTCGCTAATGCAGTTAAACTACTATCCACAACTATGCATAACACGAAAACTCACAATTTTCCGTTACTACTGTTCGTCGTGAGCGATGTAACAGGGCATTTAGTTATCTCTTATAAACGGAAACGAGACGCGACGTCGTCCAGCTCGCGATATTGAATTACGTCTTTACTGTGAAGAAAATTTCGTCAGTATTTCTATTCTATCAAATACATAACAAATGCACATCCCTCCCTCAAAGAACATAAGATAGTGGTGCTTAACTGGAACATTCCCTTTGTAGTTTCACAAAGAGTGGAACGTAAATGGAAAATGCTCTTTTTACAATTGTCTGCATCAAAAATATTTGTATGAAAATTTTCGATTTTTTGCTTCTCTTAAATTTTGTATAACGTTTGAGACATGGCAAAAATCATATGACTTAGAAAATTTTGAATTGTACGAGGTTTTAGAAGACGATTGTTGTTTAAGTCTCTTTGTAATTCTCTCAAGTTCATTAAACATTTTAATTAAGAACAAGTATTTAGAGAAGATTAAAAAATGCAGAGTTACAAAAAAGTTCAACTCATTTATTTTGAATTCTAATATTCCAATCAGCTTAACACTGACATTATTTTAAAAGACACTGTATATATTTCAGAACATATTGAACAAGGCTGTGAAATGTTGATATGCTATACATAATACCTATAATATAAATTAGCACGAAGAATAACACAAAGATCCGAATTCAATCCAAAGCAAAGAGAAAATAGCAGAAACATCGAGAAACATCCTTGATTCCACCACCCCTATTGTGTGTTAGTTGCAGGTGCGTGCTATTTTTCTCAACAAACAAATTTGAACAAAGACATCTGTTTCAGCGCCGCCGACGGAGGGGAATCCACTAGTCACGCTTTAATGCAATGTATTCCTGAGCCGTTCCTTATGAAGCGATGTGACGAGATCAACGCAAGGTAAAACAAACAACCTATAATATAATATTTAAGCTTTATCTATTTTATATAAATTGAGACAGCGATATTGTGATTTGATCTTATGTTTTACGCGGAGGAAATCTGCAAAGGTTATGTTAGGACAGATTCTTGAGACTCTATAAAAAGACTGGTGACATTCTCACACTAAGCGTACACTCTATTCGAATTTAAAAAAATAACTCCGACTATTTTCTCTCAACCTAGTTTGCCAGACCACATTTGTATCAATGATCTGAACTAAACTATCTTAATTATATACATTTACGAGTCATCACTAAGTATAATATACTTCACTTTTTAACAGGCCGAGTATGAGATGCTTTAGAAACACGTTTATGAAAAAACCACAACGGTCTAATAAGTTTTGGCAATACAAAATGAAACTATTCCCTACAAATCCCGATACTATTTAATGTCCTTTTTTTTCTTATTCTTACCATGCAAAGCATTGATACCAATTCAAAATAACTTTATTTATATAAAGGTACAATAAATATACATAGCCGAAAACAAATTGATACTGGAGCTCGTGTATGCGTTTAGTTGCAGCGAGTGTAATATTTCTTCAGCTCCAAGTTCGAGCGGGGACGTCTTTGTGTCGCGCAGTGGGAGGGGAGCCCGATCGAAACGTTTTAATGCGGGGTAGTTTGAGTCCTTTGAAGTGTCATTTTCCAAATGGCTCAATTTTTCACAGATATTGTGTATGTATTGGGTATAAAAATGTATTGGTGCTAGCGGTGCCTAGTGTATCATTTATTATTTTAAACTCTATCATTCTTATAAAGAGACTGCTGTCAGAGCTGTTTGGAAATGTTCGACGTCTGAAGATAAAGGTTACACGTATTGCTGTTCCAAAATTGTCTTAAAAAAATCTGAAGAGACAACATTAAATCAATACTAAATTACCTTAAACATGATTGCATCTATAGCCAATATGTATAGACAAATGGTCTAAAACAAAGAAAGAGTTTGGTAAAGAAACTCTACAGAGGAGAATCGGGTACAAATGGGTGTATGCAGCCGGAACAAACAATCAGACGTTCATTAGCATAACAAATTTCTACTACGGACCATTTCAGGGAGCGGTTAAACAAATTTCGCATTGTTTCACATGACATAGCATATAGAGTCATAAATGTCGAAAAGGCACTGTAGTTCTCTAAGAATAGAGATATTTAGCACTCAGTGCTCTCAACCTATCACTTGGGGAACCTGGCCTGATAACAGTTATAGTAGTGGCAAATCAATAATATTTCTACTCATGTTGGCAGGCGAAAGCTCGTCGCCGCGGAGACTCTGGCCCACGTCCCTACGCACACATCCATGTACTCATTTGCGTAAGGATTTCGAAAATTATACTTGAAATCAACGACTCCAAAAATAATAACTTTTATTTATGTAAAATTGACGAACCACCTAGTACATTGATCAAATTATTACCCTATCATAAATTTAATTCATAATCCAATAGATATCAGATTATGAAAGATATTTTAGGGAGTGGTGTGGAGTTTCATATATTTTTAAAATGTATTTCTAGTTGGTATGTCTATTGCACTTTAACACGGCAAAACATCTTTAGTGGTTACGCTTGGTTTCGCCTTAAAGTACCTAATAATAAAGATATATACGATAAAACATGAAGCATTCCTACTTAGCTTTTATATGTATTATATATTTAAACATTAAAAAAAAACAGAAAAACGTTACTTATACATACAACAATTTTACAATTTATTCAGAGTATGCAAAATCGAACCGCTTTACATGCAGCTGTACCAATACACATTCTTAACAGTCTTCTTTCACATTTTCAAAATCGACATATGCATGTCGTATAACATTTCTCGAAACATCCGAGTGGCCTCTTAGGATCGCTTCTCAAGATACTCGTAGCTTTCTGACATATGAGACCTTTGTGTTCTTTCATCTTCCATCTTAGGCAGTTCAAGTGTCTTTGGAGTCTTTTCTTTGTCTTCAGTTATGTAAAAATGCTCGTCGAAATTGTATGATATATTAATTGTTACAACTGCATGTAATCATACATCAAAAATCATATCAAAAGTCATAGAAATATTATTAATATTATTATTAATATCATTGACCGGTGCCAAGAATTACCGTTAATTTAAAAAAATTGAAAAAAAAAAGTTTTACAATTAAAATTACAATTATATGCCCCTTAAGCAACCTCTTTAACGAGTGTTTTCATCAAAATCGGTTCAGTGGTTTTATAATAAAAGACAAAAACCGTTACATTCCAAACCACAACATTAGTATTGGCAGCAGACATGTGGACTCATGTTATGTTAATTATTCAGTCCAAGGATGTCTGAGACCAGTCAAGGACTAAAATCACATTCAAATGGACCACCACAAGAGCGCCGTTCCCCACCGTACCGTGCCACGTTTGTTAATGCGTCTTACTTCACAAACTACTTATTTTACTATAAGAACCAGACAAACAAACTTTCTTAAGCCGTATAGTTCCCAATTATAATTTCTGTCATGTATCTAATAAGTTAAGAACACAGAAAAAATCACGAAGCTTTTATCACTTTTATGATAAAAACGGTAGGATCAAAGAATTAGAAAAGAAACATTGAACTTTAATTTTATTAAAAAAAATAGTAGAATTGGTGCAGTATATTTATTTTCCCTGAATATGTTGTTATAAAGTTCTCAAGTATATGATTATATGAAATATTGCTTTATTTCAAATCGGTCATGCGTTATCAATTATTTAATAAAATAATTGACAAATTAATTGGCACACTCTGCTATTAAATTTAATCCCAACAACGAGCCTGTGTTGTGGTAACTAGATGACAGATAACTTACTGTACATAAATCAATACTCGTACTCGTAATAGATACTTCTCTCTATACATCCAGACACAAAACAAACACATTGGTTGACCTGAATATCTAAATACTTGACCAACAGGTGAGTAAGCCGAGTGGAGCGTCGACAAATAATTATACCAAAAAAGTACCACAACGTATATTAAAACCACTAATAAACTTAACGGTAAAACTTACAATCACTTATTCAAATAACACGGGTATCTTAATAGCGGCTTAAATTTCATGGCAGTTTAAAATGTAGAAGAATACGTCAAGTGAGATGTCAATCGGTTAAAACATTTTAACATGTCTAAGTTTAAGGCTGGCTTCACAGTAGACTTCAGTGTATAGCGAGAATAAAAACAAATAGTTTTCTATGATCAAGTAATTGTAAGACATTATAGTATTTGTAAAACAATTGTAAATTACTTGTACAGGGAGCACCATATTTATATGGTTTGTGATTACGATGTCATGTCTCTAAGCTACTCAGAGGGCGATCATGTACCTACGTAATTTTTCAACATATCCAATATCATATAAAATTTTAACCACGAAACTATACTAAATACCAACATTTCGGTCCTCAGCAACGCGTTTGAAAGTAACTACAAATATTTCAGATATTCTTTTATTTATGATTAGTTAGTAATAATCCTATTAGCAATTGCTACTGGCTGAAATACCTGACACTAACAATCGGCGTATGTCTGCGGTCCTAATGTGGGATGAAGATATGCTTAGGCTTCATTACTGATCACTTTAGACAAAACTGCTTGAGCAATATGCATGAAATTCCATATAGCGGTAGATACTGTCCTCTCTCTCTCTAATGTCATCAACTTGAATCGCGCGGCCCGACCGCCACAAGTGTACGTCGCCTAAGCCTCTTAAGAACCGGTGTGCTCCCCAGATCACTGAACCCTTATCACAACACATACACACTGCAAATACGCAGCGTGTCTAGCACTTCGCGTTATCGGTTCTCGTGACGAGCGTGTGACATTCGACATACATACGTATGTACACACATGGCGATTAAACGACCAGTTTTAGTTACTTACTTGCAGTTTTAGTTGCTTCTTTTGGATAGTCAACTATATTTATTCTTATTTATGTCAAATTCACTATTAAATGTAGGAAAAGGATATTTTAGGCCTAGAAGAACAGAGATATTTGACAACTAATGCTTTTTGCTTACCTGTTGAGGCACCTGACGTGATACCTTAATCATGATAATGATAATAATGATGATGTATGTTCATAATTATGTGTATTTATAATGTTATAAGTTTAATTATAATCTTATTATATGTTCAACTATAGTATATCATATCCTACTTTTTTGTTTTTAACTTAAAATAAGGTCATTTAGTGCCTATCATAACTCTCCATTATCACCTGGGTTGACTGGTAGAAAATGCCAATTGGCATTAAGTCCGCGCTTTGTTAACAAAAATAAAGAATGAATAAATAATTAAATTCATTTTTCTACAATGCTCATTACATAATGAATTTCTACAACACATATGAGGTTATTACTAAGGTTGTGAAAATCGTAGTAATTAATTAATATAACTCTGAAAGCAGTTGGTGCTCGTGAATACTTGGCATATAGTTTTATTGTTATTACTATAGAAACCATTTGAAGATCAGGACTATAACATCTGAAGATTGAAAGACCAATTTCATTAAATTAACACTAAATATCAACTGCATCTTGTTTTATAGTCGTCCTAGTAGGTAGATGATAACAATTAGACGCAAGCTTTATTTCACTAACGGGAACCATAAACGCAAGAAATTTTATGCACAATTATATTGTAATTGGTTATTTATGAAGAAGGGGGAGTCTAAGTAAAAGCCCGACCAATTATTACGAATAGCAATTTAGAAATCTTTAACCTGGCGATTCCAATACAAGAATTAATGCGAAAGTCGATGTCATATCAAGGTATTCTACCATCAATATTCTGCCAATGGGGGATGGAGTTAACGTGTGACAAATTGTAATCGAATCTCAAACAAAAAACAAGCAAATAAACAAACAAAGGAATGAGCAAACACACAAGTAAACAAACGAACGAACGAACGAAAGAACCAACAAAAGAACCAAACAAAGAAAACAAATAATATACTTCTCACCTTTTTTTTCTGTAAAGTAAACCTTAAACATAGATTTTAACCAACGGTTTTGTTCTCATTTTCACAAGCAGCATCGGCTGTCTAATGCCACGTAGTAAAAGAACAGGGCCGTTCCTGTCAATTCTTGTTCCTTTTAGCCGAGACTACAATGCGAACGCTCGGTTCATACAAACGGGCACAAATACGAATGTATGAGTAGTGTTTTTTTCTCGTATTCGTGTCACGTATGAAGCGGCGGTAATTACAGCATACGCATGTTTCAAAAGTTCAAAGTGTTATTTAGGAGAAACATTTGACATGGTAATGTAATGATATTACAGTTGTTACGGTTGAGACGGAGATTATGTGTGTTTACGTATGTATAATGTAATATTTTTCTGTTATTGTAAACGATGAGCCGCGTTTTTCTTCATCTGCTCAGTTGTTAACGTTGTTCGTCAAAACACCTTCATTATTATTATTCCTTTATATCCTTCCACTGCTCGACTCGGTCTTTCGGGATAAAATATTCTTAAAATTATTGAGATCGTTTTTTTCTGGCTCAGAATGAACACGGGGTTAGCGTGGGGAACACGGGGTTATTTTTTTTTTTTAATCTCAAAATCCACAGCTCTTAATTTCTATATATTACAGAG
>DWMG01002563.1:0-13052 GCA_018244855.1 Elbella merops
CCTCTCAATATGAGAGGAGACCCGTATTCTAACAGTGGAATTGTAGTGGGTTGAAAAAAAATGCAAGAGGAATGCATGTAGATGAAAGAAAAATGTAAATACGAGATAGTCGATGTATATGTAAAACAACTCTGATAGGAGCCTTAGGAGTTACTCCTTCTATAAACTGCGGCCATCACTGTAAAAGCGTGAGGCAAAACGCATTTCCTTTGCGTCTGAAGTTTTCTGTTGCTGAACCACACTTTGATCTTTAGTCTTAACGACACCATTTCGCTTTGAGTGTTGCTTAAAGAGCTATAATGGCTGTAATTGTGCCTTATTTCAAAGAATGTACAGAGAAAAGTTGTAACTTCGAGGTTCACAATTTATAGTAATAACTGTAAAAAAAAGGTGTTTCTAAGGTGTGTGAAGTCTGCCAACCCGCACTTGGCCAGCGTGGCAGACTATGGCCTTAACCCTCTAAATATGGAGAGGAGACCCGTATTCCAACAGTGGAATTAATTAATTAATTAATTCTAATGGGTAAAAAAAAACTGTAAAGTAAATAACTTGTACAAGTACATTTAAATGAAGTATAATTATAATTAAAACGCCGATGTCATCACGAATCATTTCGGAACGTTTCTATTATTTAGTATACGCCTAAATTCTCTAATTTCCAATTTCTTTAATCGTCCATTTGTTCATACATTCGTTCATCATTGTATAATCCATTCGACAACTTATTTGTATATTCATTTACACTGCAGTTTTTTATAATAATCAGATCTTATTTGACTTTTTTTACAGTCATATCTACTCTGTCATATACAGTCATATCTAATCATATCTACTCTGGATTTAACTTCATAAGGTTATATGAAGAATATTAGGACTACAATGTACTCAACCGTTTATTTATTGCACGATTGTGAACGAACACTGAGAAATATCAGTGTAAAACACATTATATTTTTTTAGATAGGTATCTATGTTGAAACGGCAAGTTTTCATTTCCCAATTTTCGCTTTCGATATCCAGTTGCAAGCTCAGTATCCTGAGAGGTTGGCGTTCAGCCCACGCTAGCTTCGGGCTGGCCGCCAACATCTTGTACAGTAGGTATTGCATACATCGGGGACGGTCATAAAACGGGCTAAGTTGCATCGCAAGTGCACTTAATTGTTGCACGAAGTTAATTATGCAGGAGAAGTGCATATAACAATATCAATAGTTATATGCGCATTTAGGGTTACTTGACAGGGTTGCTAAGAATATGGTCGATTCTTGAATCGAGGATCGCTAATATCTAAGACTAGTACAAAATTAGATACTTAAATAAATTATTGTTAGAATTTAAATGTTTTAAATTCAATATCATAATATAAATGTTTTATTAATTATTGTATTACAATCCCAATCTTGACCTAAATCATAACCCTGGAACTCTGCTAATCTGCACTTGGGCAGTGTGGCAGACTATGTATTCACATGTTTATTTTAAAGAGTATCGCCACGTCATGCCAGAAACCTAGGGATTTGGGTAGATAGCGCCCAGGATCATCATTATCGCCATCAGCCTACTCTCGTCCACTGTTGACACGTCACTGAGCTTCATCTTCAACTCTTCACATCCAACCGTGGCCAGCTACTTTGAGTATATCGTTACTCCACCTATCCTGGAGGACCTGCTACGCTACCGAGGGTCAAATAACTCTATTTCAAAGAACCAACGAGTGACTTATGCATTTATCACTCTTTACATACATAGACGTCAGAGGCTTCTGTCTTCCTCTTTAGACTGAAATATATTATAATTATATATTGTATTAACAAAAATATTTTTATACTTCCCATACGCATATTTCAGCGATGAGGATTATATCAGAACCAGAATTCAGCTTCGGTATTTCCGAAGTGCGCCTGTATAGTGTTAACGACTTGGCAATGGTTCGCAGTTCAGGTTTCGACACATTAAAGCGAATTCGTTTACGTTAAAAATTTTACTATACACGATTATTATAATAACATGGATATTAAATGCATAATTTATGCACTTAGAGAAAGTTTCAAGATTTTTGCTAGATAATAAAATTAAAATGTTACAAATATGAGGCTTAAAATTATGCAGTCTGTTTTTATTTTTGTAGGTGATATTTTAATAAAAGCACATCTAAAAAATTGTTACTGTAAGCCTTTATATTTTTACATTTTATGTATCAACGAGGCCTAAAGTCTGCCAACCTAAACTTGGTCACAGTAACATAATCTTATTACCTTAAATCTTCTCGTTTTGAAAGGAGACCCGTATGCTATGGTGAAATAATAAATGGGGCCATGCTGTTGATACCTTCAAATTCATTGGGACCTAAAATATGTTTAAATTCAGAGTGTACTTTAATAATTATTATATTGTCACCTGACATTGATTCCGCCGTTTGTTACTAACAACAAAAAATAAAAATAAATAAAGATTGAGAAGAGATTAATGTTTAAAGAATTCGAATTGAAATAAAGAATTTACACGTAACAGGCGTAGGCCTCGTACGTATGGCAAGATCTAAACAATAAACAAACAGTTTCCTACAGTAATGAAACTCGCGCGTTCACTGAACATCTGACCTCAGGCGCATTAAATTTTGCAATGCTCTATTAATATTATAATGGATTTCAGTTATTACTCCCCTAACTACTAAAATGAAATATATACCTTAACTTTACGGCAATAACATGAGAAGGAGGGAGACATTATATTTTGGTTCGAATAACTTAATAAGGAAATGAAATAATGTTTAAGTTTTACGGCACTAATAAAAAATGAGCAGTCGTGTAACAGAATTAAATCTTGTATTGAATGTTGTGCGTTTTAGTGTAGCTTTTTTAATTTTGAGATTATTGAAAGCACGGCATATAGTCTTGCAGAAGGAATTGTTTTCCTTACATATCAAGTGATATGTCAAAATTCATATAAAATCCTTTTATTTGGTGTAGGGTAATTTGTAAATAACATATGTAAAATAAAAATATGGAAAGACTAAATCAACACTAAAAACAGTGACTATTTCACAATAAAACTCGAATACACAGAACTAAAATCGACGACAGGTGTTTTTAAGTGCGATTCCGAGATTTAGCGTTGAACATTCGCCATTAATCTCGTTCGGACGGGAATAGAAGTGGCAAAGCAAACAAAACAGTTACCAAACCCTTTTTTATTGCTCATGTTCTTAAATCACGATTGTTTACGGAGAGTAACAGATTACTGACCTTGGTAATGTCTAATTATGGGTTAATTGACGTCATCTTTTAATATTTCGGTGGAGAGTTTTGTCATGGCGAATAGTATAATATTTTAATTGAATACTATGAATACAATTTTTATAAATACTTTAAGTGTACAATCACGAAATGTATTTAGTTCTGTTTAAGGTGATTTTAAGAAATTATTTGGTACACTATGATCCCATTTAAACTAAAAAACCGAGTTAGTATATCAAATATGTAGTAGAAATTATTAAATAAACCGGTTTATACCTCATACACACACGAATGGAAACATTGTATATTTTGAAACGAAAAAACTATGCTTTTGAAAAGCAATATCTTTCTTACTACAAAATAAATACCATCTGTCTGCTTTTATTAAAACAGTAACACAAAAAGCACTGATGCAAGAGCATGATTTTTTGGTTTCCTTCAATTATACCGTCCACTCGCATGTGCCTGCGATCAGCACTTACTTTTTGTTTTAAGTTAACACCTCGTCAATTTTTTTTTGATCGTGACGGATTGGAACCCACACTGCGATTCTCCTTTTTCGTTCAACGGCGGCTGAATTATTTTTACCTTTACACATTAAACCGATTCACGATGTATGACTGACATTATGGAATCAGCTCATCACAGACCAACAAAGGAAACAAGTTTCGTCGTAATTGAATTTCCGAAATCGGCGAACTCCGAAAGCCGCGATGCCACTGCCATTTTTCTTTGTTATACTCGTATATAAGTATCCAATGAACCAGATGCTTGATATTAAATATGAAAACTGCCTATTGACTCATCTATCCCTAACGACTAAGTATGAACGCTTGCTATTTTAATGTGTGCCTACTAGAATTAACAATTCGATCTAAGCCACGGAATGGTAATCTGAGAAAAATATTATTATCATATCATTACGTCAAAGCATTAGCTGGTAGGCAGATAAGTACGAAAAAATATTATTAAATAAAAAGCTGTTTAACAGTACGAAAAAATGCGAAGGCGTCAATTCTGTAATGAGAACGCGATGAAAACATCATGTAAGGACTTCAAGAAAAAAGAAAAGAATGTTTTATTTTTAGACAAAATCAAAGATAAGCTGCGGTTATAAAATCTAAGATGCTTAATATCGTATTTTTTATTGTACATTAAATTTAGAGTAGAAAAACAGTAGGTATTTCTAATATTTTTGTGGGTAGTTGCATAATAAGGCCGCGGTTACAAACTCTGCGGTATTTAAAACCCCATTCTGCCAGCTACATATAAATAAATCTGCGCTCGTATTTGATTCCCCACAAAAAGTTCCCAACTTAACTGGGAATGTGCCGAAACTATTCGCTAAAAGCGTTTGTTAACACGCCATCAGCTTGCGTGTAATAAAAACTGTTAAACAGAATTCTAGTGGTTGTTCGAATGTTTGTGATGTTTACATGTGAACGGAGCCTTATCCATCGTTTAGTTCGAATATAATTTTACAATTGACGATCTTTGACGACTTTGCAATATCTGCTGATGACAACGTTATTAGAACTTGTATGAAAACTTAAATTTGATATGTTTAGTTATAAGTTCGATTGTAAAACAAATTCTTTATTCTACATATATTTCAATATTTATATTTTTCAATCACAATTTATTTGACTGTCGTTCACATAGCAATGTATATCAAGAATTTTTTAAGTCGTTCATACAAGTTACTACTATAATTCTTAAAAAATTTAATGCAATACCGAGGTTAGATTTATAAGTAGTAAAATAAAATGTTTAGTAGTAAAAAAAGTTTGTAACAATAGAGATATGGTACTTGCTGCTCTTTGTCTACCCCATGAAGAACGAAGCGTGACGATCGTATATAAATAAAATAATAATACCATAAAAGAAAATTGTGTCCTAATTTAAAACTTAAATCATCAATTCTTAACAGCTTTATTAAAAAATCGTTAACTTCGAACTTCATGAACATAAAACAAACAGAAGTGAAAAATAAAATACAGTATGGCTAACCATACCTTACTGCATATTCTTGTACTGTACACGCCCTAACAAGCCGGCAACCATTCGTAAAGCAACATCGACTTAAATAAAAACCTCTTGAAGAATTTCTTTAAATTTCGCGCCTCGAGCGCTTAAATCGTGTCGTTAGGGTGCTGGGAAAAAATCTGCCAACAAATAAGGAGAATTTTAATAAAACCTGATGCGATCCGAAACAATCACACTTCGGTTTCATTGTAGAGGCCGACAGAACGGCAAACATCCCAACAATAGCTATTTTGTACATAACGTTACGTTTATTTGTTGGACCGACGAACAAAGAAATCGAACAGGCTGTTTCGGTAGAAATAAAAGAGTTGTTGGCGTATTGATTTACGCGTTTAAAAAAATAACAGCACTTAAGGATGGGAGATATGTTGACCTGATTATTTATATTGATATCCTTGTTAACATTTAGTGTCTTTCTTATAACTAATAGAATATATTGATTTCAACAGCAAAAGCGGTACCTTTACGGTCATGTTTCAGGTTCAATATATCAGGTCTGTAAAAATATATTCGGTTATACTCGTATTTGGCTATTATTCGTTTTTAAATTAAATTATGGTATTTTAGTGCTTATCACAACTCTTCGTCGTTACGTGGGTTGATTCGTAGAAAATGCTAGTTGGCATTAAGTCCCTCTTTAACTTTTGTAAATCTGTTAAATTAAATATAAAAAATTATTATTTCTTTAAATCTGATTATTTAATAATTAACAATAATATTAATAATCAACATAATATGAAACCTATGGTCACATTATGAATACGAAGCATCTGACTAGATACATACTAGTATTTACCAAGAAGACTGGATTCGTCAGAACGAAACGCCATTTGAAGGCAGTATGTCGATGTTACTATCCACCCAAAATATCTCGTTAACATGAATTGTATACTTATGTGTTTAACTATAAGGTTGAATATTGCATGGTTTTGTACATTATAAGTATGTACATGACACCTCGAGCGACATAATTGCGTGTTGTGTCTCACGCGGTGCGTCGGATTGTCAATTGCCGATCAGACGACTTTCATACATAAATATATTGTATTCATAAAATGTTGCGTCTTTAATAATAATAAATTACGTATCTTTATAAAAACGTCACACCTGTATTGCCTGAAAGGATATGCAGAGGATGTGTAATATTCCCATAGTTTACCTGTCATGTTATATATATGTTTTGTCACTTCCGGGACAAATCGTGTTAAGTCCAAAACATGTGAGGGAAGAGCGGTGAAAATAAAATAAACAGACCACATGTGTAAAGATATCTATCATTACAACTTTCGCGAAAAAACATACGTGGGCTAAGCTAGACTTAGTTTAATCTTATACTTACTCTTGTGCTTATAAGAAATGTTATTATAATTGGACTCGCGGAAAAAATGAACCACGTATTATAGATACTTACCTACAATACTAGCGTTAATTGATCAATTATTATATGTGTTATTATTATTATTATTATTATTGGACTCGCGGAAAGAAATGAACCATGTATAATAGGTACCTACAATACTAGCGTTAATTGATCAAGTCTACGCCTGAGATCCGTGGTAATTTGTCAAATTATCAATAAGCCATCACTGATGTATTGTGATTTACCCCGCTCCGTATCGGAGGTCATTTATATTGATGCGGTGCATTGTTTCGGGTGTCAAGATAGTCATCGATCAGAGTTTACAGTTAGCAAGTGAATGGGCAGGCGGCTGAGAATGGGATGATATTTAGGTTGCGCTGCGTTACGAATGCTCTCGTGTTATTATGGTTCTGTTATTAATTTGATGTGTATGGTGTGGTGTTCCCAGCTACCTGTGACTATGGTGGTGTGGGATATCGAAAATAAATTAGCGGCCCCGAATACTATGGTCATTTGGTTTTTATTCATATATGTACCTATATTATGTTTTATTTGGTTCGTTTTGGTTATGTAGTTTCAGTTATGTTCAATTATGATATTTCAGTTTTACCAAGTAGTTTCAGTTATGATATTATTTAATTATTTATTGATGAAACTGATAATTATAATCAATGTTTCTGTTATAATGTTTTATGCCATATTTTTAATCCACAGTCAGAGTCTCAACGCCGTTAGGTACTAAATTTAATGTTTGCGATGTTCAAAAAATGGGGAGCAAATTTTATTGTAACAGTTGGTATTTATTCGATATAATATCAGAAACTGTAATGAAGTATGTAGTTCTATTAAGCGCTTCTTAAAATTAATTCATAAAAACTATTCATTTATATATAATGCAACCTCTTTCATTTTAACAATTTACTTAAATTCATGAATAGACGTTGGCCACGAATAGGGAATTATTGAAATATCTTCAAAACGCGCAGTAGGTACATCTGCATGTACCAATGTGTATAATTTGCAATAAAGATAAGTGAGAATAATTCCATATAATGACGAGCAATCATGAAAACTTAAAAATGCATTACACGAAACCGCATTACTGGAGGCGACTCAGCTTTACACTCTACGAGTACCGCCTATTATAATACTTCGGTTTTATGTAGGTAGGATATGTAAATAAATGAAAAAATAAATTCCTAAAAGTAAGATCTTTGATTCTATAGATTTGATTCTATAGATTTGACTATTTAGTTTTTCCAATAGTTAGGGAAGCTAACTGTTGAGAAGATCCTTTGTTTAATTTTCGCCTGACGAATATTAGTATGATTAAAAGTATGTGTGTTACAAATATTTGTGTGATTTATCCAAATAGTTCTGTGTTTAGATCTATAAAACACATCTTAGTGGCAGTACTAATATAGGGATTAGTTCATACTTTAGTGGATACAAATTAAGGGCTATGTAAAAAAATCAATATGGCCATCGATATATAAATTGATGAAAGTTTATCCAATACAAACAAACACAATAAATGTAAATAATGGGCGGCCGTGTTACTTAAAACCCATTTCTTCCAGTCGATTACTTCATTGATTCACGTAAATAAACAACAAATTAATACGGCCGTCCATCTACAACATTTTTTTGTTACATTTTCATACATTTCAAACAAGTTTCGATAGATAACAGAGATTTGATAAAAGGCTGGCCCAAAATTCCACTGGAGCGAGGCAGCCCAAAAATATTCGAATTTATACAGTCAAATCGGAGACCGCCGCCAGTTGGCAATGATCGATCAGATCCGGCGTTATCTTGGTGATTTTTCCACATTTTATAGACCCAGGTCAGAGTGAGGACCTCTTGAGCGGAAACCAACTATTCGGGGAATGGTATCTGTTCAAATCTCGAAACTTTATGTCCGCTATATATTAACGTCGACGCTAACGCATCTGATGATAATAATATGGTGAGATTCCGAATATATTGCTTTAATTATACTCGATACCGATCGGTATTTGTATTATTATTTTTTATCGTATTTGCCGGAGACCGTTGAAATTGTTGAAGGTTTTTGAATATTTCTCATGTTAGTGGTAGCAGGAAATTGTATTGCGCTGTATCAATCTATCATTCCTAGTAACAAATAGGGAAATGTTTTACTATTCTTCTAATAAACCTCTTTAATATACAATGGAGTTTTCCAATTTTGACCTACAGTCTAATTAGCTTATAAAATCTATGAAGAAAAAAGGCTTAAATTCTTATACATTTTCTATCTATTGACCGGAAGCGGAAATTATTAAAACCGTGCTAAATATGGCTTTTAAACAGATAATAAAATATAATTATATTACGATAAGAACTTATTAAGACCTAAATTTGTACGAAAAAAATTGTTCATCTAAATGTATGACAGTATCTCCGAATCAAAGAAAATTTAACAAATTAAGGGTACCCCCAAGACCCAGTAACTTTATTTAATTGGAGCACAAATATTTGCAAATTGGCATTTTGGATCTCATAAATCCCCCAAGTAAAAACATGTATGCTGATAATTATCACCACATACGGTCAATCGTCGGCTCTTATGAACGCAATAAAGTGCCTTTCTCCCTTTCCGCGGTGAAGCGATATGCGAATTACAATGTTAAGTTTAAAATGGGAGAATTGTACAAATGAACAATGCTTACCATTCAATATCACAGATTTCCTGTGTTCCTATTTTTGAAATATGTACATTACTGTAAAATTGACTTTCAGTTTAATAAAACACTAGTGATAATTGATATAATCATTAAACGATTGTTCGTTCACATAGTTCATTTATTTATATTTATATATAGACTGAAAGGATACCTTGTTTAAGCATTACCTTAATAATTCAAGTGATATACGAGATTAAATACTAGGTATACCATAAAACAATTAAGGCTTCAACTCAAAACAACTCGTAGTCTACCTTCAGTTATGCATATATGGCGCATTATTAAAGCCAATTCTAACTAGTTCATCGTTGACAGTTGACAGTGCGACGTTATCTTGAGCAAGATCACGTATTTATTGATATAGAGTTTAATTATAGTCTAAATTGCGAAGATGCATGGCTTAATTTTTCAGTGCCACAGTTAAATGGACGAGTAATCGGTTACTTATATATCAATATAGTTTGCGAGGGTTGTGCATGGATGAAGTAAAGTAGTTAACATTAATGTACCAATATGATTTGATTGCCTCGTTGGTCGAGTGGTTGCAAGCGCGACTGCCGATCAGGAGGTCCTGGATGCAAATCCCGGGTCGACTACTATTGGATTTTTCTAATTTATAATTTCTAGCAGTGGTTCGGAGTCCGAAATTGTGCCCGGTGTACTATGGTAATAGGCTCACCACCCATTCCATGGGATTTAAACGTACGAGTAACTGGTGAAACGTGGGAGTGTACTACACTCCTCTGTCTACCCCTTCGGGGATTACAGACATGATGTTACGTTTATGATTTGACCTAAATTTCACACGAGCAAAGAAAGGGCAATTGTTAATTTCAAAAAATGATCTCAAAATTAGATTGTACTCTGTTATTAACCGTTTTCAATAAATATATGTATTTGACTTTAAACGGTATTAAATCATAATCACACGAGAATATGAAAATGGTTGTAATATGGTACAAAATATTTACTTTGCAAATTCAATCGAATAAGCTTTGTCAAGCTTATAATTTTATCTGTTTTGCTCTACTTTAGATTGAAAATACATTATTGTTATAATCGTATAATATAAATGCTTTTTTACAACATCAATAATAGAAAACAAAAAAGTATATTTTTTTATAATACTGTCCATAAATGGCAGGGCAATATAATTATGGCGATATGATAACCTTTTTATGATTTAAATGTGTTGACGTTACATAAAAAATACCTCGCAATGAACCTACGCGCGGCTTCTTTGTAGCTTGCGATAGATTTTTATTACAGAACCGAACAAAAAAGGTATAACTTTTTTGTGTATATTTTTAGAACCTTTTGCTGTTTCGTATATTTTTATTCGTGCTGGCAGCCCTAGTTGCGCAGGGGCTCGTTAGCGGGGCACTTTTTATGCGTGAGTGTCCTCGCTACAAACGCACGTGCCCTGGCTTTTATCGTTCCAATACAATGAATTATACGCTGTCGTAAATAAATAGTTCGCATAAAACTATCATTTTCTTATTCCATATTTCATACAGCGACCCAGACGATATTGCGAAGCGGGAAATGAATACACCGTCTGCATTTTCACTTCGTGCGGTACGTAATGAATAAGAATCATATGTGATACGTGTATAGAGTTCTATTATATGTACACATCTATCGTAATTATGTAGTATTACACCACAGCGCACGTAGTGTTTCCCATTTTCACATAATTCACATTTGAGGGAACGTATCGCGACACGCAAATAACTCACGTGTGATATTTTTTATAGGTGCCCATAATTCGCTCAAATAATCCAAAGCTCAGTGGTGTGTACCGCTCGAACTCCACAGATAAGCCTTTACGAGGGCGCGTCGTGTCCTATAATTTTCTCCTTCCAAAAGCGTTATGGGGAACGCTTATCCGCCAAACAAAACATCGTCGAACACCGTGTGTTTGCCGTTGGCTAAATGGTTTCTCGTTTACGCCAACACGATTGCGAATTTGAAATCCTTTCAGGCCTTTGATATGAAGCGTTAAGCCTGAATTAAACACACAATTTGCTACGTGTTGAAAGAAACGCGGCGAGGCCCCGAAGGCATTTCAAACTAGCGTGCCTTCTGCGTTCATTCTACTCGAATACCGCTCATTACCATTTATCCGTTCGCCTCTGGAACACTGTTATTATAATCCAGTAAGGGCGCAATGATCGCGTCTACTTGGATATGTGATTATGTTGTACTTTTTGTTCAGCTTGGGACTTGTTGATCATTTGTTACACCAAAATTGGTTTAATGTAATGGGACCTTATACGCAGTTACAAAATATATTAATTAGTACTTTAAATGCTGGACGTAGTACATACACTTGGAAGTATATATTCATATAATAACTATAACAATATTCAAATAACAATTACTCGTATGTATATTTGTAGGTATATTTCGTAGAAAGATATTCAAACAAATGTTGTTTTGAAGAATCGAGACTCAAGGAAACGCATTTGAACTTCCGCTGCTATAAAATTGTTCATTTCAATGGCGAAATTCGCTTAGAGAATTCATTTTAAAGGCTCCCCGCTATTTATAAGATGAACCATATATTTCGGGAACTGCCACGAACGGCCATTTTCGCATAGCAAACGCAAGCTACTAGTTCATTAAAAAGATATATGCGGTCATTACGGTGACATTCAGCATATTACGCTAATATCAACCTTGTAGTAACCCATTGGACTAATTTGTTTGTGATAATATTTAGAGCACCACACAAACATAACTTGAGAATAATAGACAGAGGAAAACAAAAAGTTAAAATTAGTTTTTTGACGAGGTATAAAACGTGCGGTATCATGTCCGTGGTCAATTTCATAGACTGATACATTACTAACTGCCCTTATTTATACTAACATACCTGCAGTCTTGTTACCAATAGTCCTATTCCTGTAGTCCTATTACTAAGTAATGTTACTAATGGTATTATTAATTACTTAACTAACCTTACTAACTAACCTTAACTTAAGGCCTACTTTCATGAGCGGCAGTAGCCAGCTGTGATTTACATTAAACTTCTACAAACCTGGTGGCGTTACTGACTTTTCTAAGATCCGTCACTGATCAATATGCGTCCCAGGACGCTGTGTTAATGTACAGAGAACCTGGAACTGCCCCAGTGGTTGCTACCAATTTTGGTTATAACTAAAAATTTCAATTTCCACAGATATAAATGCAAGTAGACATGAATATTAGTCTTTTAATATTACCAATTTTCCACTTCAATAATAGATAATTCCAAGTCACGCTAGTTAAATTTTTTGTATCATGATTTTCTTCGGAACTGCAATGTTCTTTAACGAAACTAAACATTCATACTTTCTGAAAAGTCTTTGAGGCTTTGGCGAGTTCAAGGTTCGATTGTGAGGGTAGCTAATATTTCTGCTGGCGTGACGCCAGGTCTAACGACAGGCGATGTGGGCAAACGTCCAGGTAACGGGAAGTAGACATTTTCATGTCAGCAATTCCGGATATAACAGGCCAATAGGATTCGTGGACACAGACCACGTATTTCGCTTCATTCCCTCTTGTATTATTTATGACATGAAATATAAATTACATATAAGTTTTTCTCATTCAAAGGATATCTCTTGATTTAGGCGTACAATATGTAAATGAATCTATAAATAAACTTACAATAGTACTAAAATACTTATATCAGTTTTATCGTATCCCATAAGGATATA
>DWMG01002564.1:0-13052 GCA_018244855.1 Elbella merops
GCTCTGCAAACACAATCACACATGAACATACTCACTAACAAATACAAAGACGAAAATTATATCTAATATATTCAATTAAAATATAAGATTGTAAAATTTAATTTATAATTTATGAATTATGTTGTGGTCATTTTTTTCTTTGGTACAGTTAGTCATGTTTGAGCGGGAAATCATCAATGGTATTCCTAATTACGGTTTTAAGTTTTCAGCCTGCGTCAAAGTAGCTATCAAAGCAGTTTGAATAAACAAAACAGTCTCTCTTACTGTCCTAGATTAAGTGATGTTGCTCTTGAATATCCAAGAGCATCAGATGTGTTCACTGAATGAAATAAATCGAATGAACGCAAAGCCGATGAGTGAATGATAACTACGAGTAGAACAATGTATGACTTTTATTCAGAGCACATGTGTAAATATTTTATGTACATCGTACAGAATAGATTTGAATGAATGTCAACTGGTATATCAATGGGTGAGCATTTTTAGAATAATTGCTAAATTGATGTATTTTTTAAGGCCAAATAGGGATTCTATTTCAAGGGTCCCCTTCGCCGCCCTTCCTCACTCCAATGCTAAGTTTCTTGTGAACTAGTTTCATTTAACCCTTCCCGTGGATCAAGGCATTAAAGTATTAGACCTACCACAAAGACCTTACCCGAGCATATTAGCATGAAATGATTGTTTAAGCAGTATAATTTATGCCATATAAAGTAATAATAGTCTCTTGAACCTCTCCACACACGTCCAAATTGATCCTAAAACTTATAAGGAGGCTGATAAACATATATAACATATGTACATATAAATATATAATTATACAGATTGTTGTTAAGATGGTAGAGTCTAGTAGAACCATAGTGCAGACTACTGTGCCTGCTATTATGAATAAGAATAACAAATAACAACATGTTAGTAGGTATATAACAAGCTATTACGTAGCAACAAGATAGAGACGGTTCCCGGGGGAAATGTACGTGCTCCTGTTAAATAGCTCCTCGTCTGCAGTTCTCGCTTTAGAGCTGAGAATCAGTTGTTGATAAATTTAATTGTACTACAAGCGTTTACTGGAGTTTATATACATATAAATGATATACGCAAACATCGTGTATATACACATTTATAATGTTATATTACATCTGTAATGTTACGCAGTCTGAAATTAATGGTAATGATTTAAAGGGAAATGTTGTATGTGAAATTCTCTTGTTCACTTCCGCTGTTGGCCACAAAACATTAACTAATTATGTGGCTGTTCACCGCGTAATTCCGCTTATGAGGAAGTACTATAAGATTCCAAAAAGTTAATTATTCTCAAATCTTAGGTAATTGTAACGTTATGGTCCTCTTTTCTAGAGTATTTATAAAAGTACCTACTTGTGTGCATGGCGAGAGTGCTTGTAAAAATGTTTTTTTAATATTCAGTACTAAATTTCTATTAATCGAACATATTACTGATACGAATACCAATTTTAAAAGTTAGTCTAACGACATTTCATTGAAATTTTAATGATTAATTAAATTAATTACTCATGTACATCTACATGCGTCAATAGGTTTCCTGATGAAGTAATTTTATGCTACTTCTGATGGCTTTCATAGTACACGAGTAATATAAAAGAAAACAATTTAACAAACAAGAATAACAATAATTTACGAAATCTATATGTTCGCCCATCCCTGTTCACGTATCACACTTCCTATACAATACACATTACGTCCTAAATGGCTTCATAGAAATCATTAATCACAATATTTTGGAAAAATTATATTTTCGACTATGTCGCCAATCAGCTTATTTAATACGATTTGCAGCAACACTTACTATCTTAAATGTTAACCAAATCAGAACCATTCGCGCAACTAAATCAAAAGCCCTAGTTTGTGAGGCGTCGCTTTTGTAAATCAATTTAATTGTTTTACGACGCAAGTCAGTTAACAAGATTCTGGTCGCGCATTAAATCAGCTGATTACTTGACAAATATGACGAACGAAACACGTAAGAGTCAGAAACACGTCTGAGAAATACGTTAAAATCATCGTATTGCTTGACCAAGGAAATGCATAAAGAATCAGAAACAGGCTCGTTAAAATGTTAAGAGTGTAAAAAATGTTGCCTATCAATGCATTAAATGTAAAAAGTATAAAGTATGTCTATGTTAGTATAAAAATATAAAGTATTAAATATGTAGAGTATGGCATCCGGCAGGCCGAACGGTGGGAGGCAATAATCAACCTGTAAGACATGTTATTCGACCACCTTCAAAACCTCCGATGAAGTATAACCGTACGGTAATTCAAATACCATGGTTATGTCTTCGTTTGAAGACTATGAAGACTTATTTTATCTATGCAAATTTATATCTAAGATAAAACCCAACAGGGCAGTCAAATAGTATAACACATCGCCACACTTTAGTACACATTTATATCTAAGATAAAACCCAACAGGGCAGTCAAATAGCACAACACAACGCCACACTTTAGTACACATTTATATCTAAGATAAAACCCAACAGGGCAGTCAAATAGCATAACACAACGCCACACTTTAGTACACATTTCCGCAGTGTATCAGCGAGGAGCTCTAGGTTTTTCTACGCGCTTGTTTGTTATGTAACAAATGTTTTGTTATACTTGTTACTGTAGAAGATAACAAAATTACGCAATGCCATTTGCTCAGTTGTTGTTACGCCTCTTGAGATCTGAATTAGGAATATCGCGCCTTCGGAATTTGTCCAATTTGTGTCGAATTGTGTGTGTCCCGGAAGTGAACAAAAATAATGGAAATTACGGTTGAAAAAGGATAATATCATTTTCGTGTAATAATAATTTTTATTCTAAGAGCCATACACATCTTATTACAGTGCAGTAGGTACGTTAAGTACATGTCTACAACGACAAAATTATCTATTTATTTATTCTTGTTTCACCATTAGCTAGGCGTTATAAGAAAATAATATAACGTCTATATCCTTTCTCTACCAAGTCACGGTGACATGAACAACGAATATCTAGTAGATTGCAACAACAATGCAATCACAACTAAATATAATGATTAATAAAAATAAATTATGTAACAATGAATTCTACTTTAAGAAAAACGAAACATTAATACTGACTAATTATATTGACTGCCTCGTTGGTCGTGTTGGTTGCAAGTGCGACTGCCGATCGGGAGGTCCCCGTTTCCGATATGTGCCCGATGCAATAGGCTCACCACCTATTATTCCGTAGTGGGACGTAAACGTAACCGGTGAAAAGTGGGAGTATTCCCCATTCCTCTGCCTACCTCTTCGGGGATTACAGGCGTGAAGTTACGTTAAGTTACGAAGTTACGAAACATTAGTACATTTTAATGAGCAATATACAAAATCTTTGGATCCTGTATAGTCATACATACCTGTATGTTCAAAAACCGGTAGCAGTCAGTTTATTATGCCCATTCATCATAAAATACCTAAGGTCCTACATTTAATGAACGTCAAAATAATTTAGATACGATTTTTCAATCTTTACAGTCTTGCAGTGAAAAATTTTGCAAATAATGCTAAAGAAAAAATCCACATATATTATACTATACCAATGTATCAAAACGAATATTTATTGGAAAATATATAATATTCAATCATCGTTCTTACAATGATCATGATGAAAATGACATCTTTACCGATTTTAGTCATGACAACTACATCAAGTCAAACCCCTAACGCTCAGGAGCGCACATGCGGCCGTAACCAAACTTATTGGGAAAGTTAACTTTATCCCAATCGTTGCGAGTTGTACACATACGATTAAATCTCACTCCCTTTTAATCTTACCGTTGTTTGATGGTGGCCTGTCATAAACCACCCGCAGTTAATCTTCACCGTCTGTTCACCGAATTTCTTTACATCTGACCGGATTTTATTACTTCAAACAAGATTTATATCCTCGCATATCCACAATCGTAAAACGTTACCGTAAATCCAACAGACACGGTATAATCCGCAATGTATATAATCATATCTGCAAGCGCTGTATATGGAAGATGAAAAAAGGGTATGCTCTAAGGTTAAATCTCTTATGTACCTATAGGTGTGGAAACTATGAAGGTATAGACTTACATATACATATTCGTAAGTATAAAGAAATGAACAGTAGATTTGCAAAGATTTTATATGTTTGACAACTGCTTTAAGTAATTAAGTTTGAATTTCGTCCAATCTATTTTGTATCGTATATTTATAAAGATATAGAGTTATATGAAGAGCACATATGCAATGACTTTACGAGTATCTTATACATTTATAAACATATATAAAATTGAAGCGTCTGAAAATATATAAAATGCAATATACCATCCGAACGAAGTTTTAGTCGAAGCAATGAAAATACATATATTCCTCCCTTTCGAAATATTATCATTACTCGTATATGTCACATATAAATTCAACTAGTTAATATCAATATAAGTCAAATATAATCCATATACAGTCAAGTTATTTAATATCAATTTTGAGCGGTCTATGTTCTCTCGTTTTCCTACTCCTTGCTAAGAACGCACTAGCTAGTCTCTTTTCCCATTTTGTTCCTTTTAATCCTTGAACAATAAGTCGACCTATTGTGTTCTGTTCCTATTTTACTAAATAAACCTTAGTTATTATTATTATCAATTTTTCTACAATAAACAGTATTTTTTGTTCAATTATTTATACCGTCTTTTAACCATCCCTTTATTCTTATTTATCTTCATAGAGTTGAGACTAAGTCTTTTTGTAAAATTTCCAGCAAAATGAATCGGCGATTTTGATGTGAAAGCACTGGAGGTCTACAGATATACTCGTTTGTAGTATATAACAGGAGGTTGTGGTTACGAATCGTATCCACAACAAATATTGATACGATGAACACAAATATTTGTTCCGCGTGTGTGTAAAATTGTCTATACGAATATGGGTATCATATATTACCGCAGAATAATGAATTTGTAGCGGAGTATAGCAATAGCCTCACCACCTATTCCACAGTGGACAGAGAACGTAACTGGTAAAACGTGACTGTATTACAGTCCTCTGCTTACCTCTTCGGGGATTACAGGCGTGATGTTACATTAATGATGATGATTGCGCGATGACTAAGTTGTTATAAGAGGTTATTACTCGATTTAGGAGAAGCAGCAACTTCAATGACAAAGGAAACCGTAGATGTCTAGAAGTAGTGTAAATTCTCATAAAGAAAACTTCGCGTTAACAGTTTAATGATTCAGATCTCAGTCTCGCGCTCTGAGGCTCTGGAGTTGTAACCATGGACGAGGTTCAGGTTTTAAAATTATGCGTTTAAAAAAATATCGCTTTCTACAACTGCGAATGAAAATATTGTAATAAAACCTACGCATTACGATGGCGATGATGATGATGATTATGATGAAAGGTAGTTCTCAATAGAAAGGAGAGTTTGATAACCAACTATTTAATAGATGATGTATCCAATAAACGCTACAATTTCGGTAGCCATTCATTTACATGCTAATATTAATATATGCATGATGCCGTAAATTATGCCGAATCTAATATGCACGATACTATAATGCCGTTGGTTTAATATTGTCGACACTTGGCTTAATATTGTAGTTAACATATTTTATGTGAAATTTTGTAAGTTGGTGTTGCCATTTCCTTGACATAACAATTATGATGGTGTTATAACTTGTAGTAGGTCGTAAATTCGATTCTCGACCGAGCAAATATACATTTTATACATTAATGTATTTGTGCGAGGTTCTGAAGAAGTTTATGTATATTTTTTTTTATTTAAATTATGAACCACTGCTTGACCACTAGTATATTTTATAACTCTACATTTTATACAATAAGAAAGGATATTTATCCAGTCTCTACATTTGAACCGCTGCTGGGTAACGTCATAGTTTAGAACTCTATGTATTGTTACTATACGAGGACTGTTATTCCGTCTCTACATACGCCAACTGACGCATCCGGGTTAATGCGAGTTAATTTTTATGATCGCTGCGCATCACTTTTGAAATTCCTACAACATAAATATTATTTTTAGTCCGTTGTGAGAGAAGCGAGAATAACCAAACTGTGTTTTTTACGACTGCTGGTACATTTGATGTTCGAAGGTCATGTATTTTGGAATCCCCTTATTTTCCGATGTTTAATTACGTTTCGCTATATCAACTTAGGTCACTGTCAATGAACACCTCGATACGAACACCAACGTGCCTGGTGCTATCTAAGGAAGTTCAACACCTATTGATTCCTCGGTATTGATATATAATGCCATCTTTTTAACCAACGAATTTAAGACATTGCTCTTAATAGAAAATACTATTATATTTTTCATTCATACGGTCCTTAACTTTAATTTTTTTAAAAAGACCAAGTAAAGGCTTCCAAACCGCGCCGCAAGAAAATTCTGTTGTTACGAAAGCAATTGACTACAATCTTAAGAGGTTTAAATGTGCGCGTCTTACTCTACAAAGGGTTGGAAAGGGTTTATGCCCATTTGTACCGATCCCGTTTGTATCAAAGAGAATACTCAACCCGCCCTTTAAATAAGGAAACTTACGCATTTGGTTTATAACTAGGTCGAACGATAAGCCAGCGAAGATATCTGTAATATATCCAACGAATCATTCAACTTACATAAATTCATATATTCACGCCAGGTCCACTAAAGGGTAAACAGAGAGCACCGACTGCAAAATATCTCTAGCCTTACATACAAGCTGAGTCTCTTCTACAGTTATCATTCTCTTTATAAATGCCGGTTTAGGAGACTACAGACTTAGTAAACTTCTAGATCATTCGACATCTGTGACACTATTTCTCAGAATACAAGGTGACAAAGTCATAAAAAGCAATAACGAGATACATATAAGAAGAGGATTTATTACCAGTTGACATACAGGTAGACACACACACTTGCACACATCTTATTTTTACCGCACACACATGCAGTCGTATATCGTCCATATTTTACAGTCGTACCTTAAACTTGCAGGAAGTGTTATCATCAAAACAATGCGGTGGTCTTCGTTCTGAATCTAATATTTCGAATAAAGTTATTTAAGTTACATTTTTTCAACTTTATTATCGTTCTGTTGGCCACGGGTCTCCTCTCAGAAAGAGAAGATTAAAACCATAGTCTGCCACGCTGGCCCAATGCGGATTATCAGATTTAATACGGCCTAGAAACTATGTATTTACATTTTCTACTTTTTCGTATACATTGAAACATATGACTCCAGATCACATTTAACAAATAACGGTGTAAGCCTCTCGATGGCTGGTACGTACGTTGATACATAGCGAGTCTGGGGAAATGAATGGATTTTATACGTTCGGTTTGACTTAGGGCTCGAGATTGATCCGTGCGATATTTCACGCTTGGTTTAGGTGTGTGACGTGCCAAATGTAACTTGTCTCATTGGCGTATTAAACTAGTAAGGCATTTCGGTCGGAAATAGTTGTTGAGCTTTTATATAGGTTAGGTAAGTGATAGACAGACCAACAGTCGTGTAAGATGTGACGCTCCGATTTGGTTGGGTGAAGTAGCGACATTCTCGTATGTACATAAGACTTGGGGTGTATTTGCAATTCCGGGTGATGTATTTAATGTTAATTACCTTTAAATTTTTTTCAAAATATGTGTGATTCATAGAACGTAGATGAGAAAAGATCGATATCATATACGAGTCTGGTGGGAGAGCTTGGCGTCATCTCTTGTCTAAAACGGAAAAGGTGTAATTAAAATTAATAGTCATGAAAGGTTGCAACTTGTTTTTTACGACCTTTGCAGTGTACGGCAAGAAGGTCCTAATGCCTACCTACACTACAGAGGGGATATACTTGATACTCAGAGAATATTTTATTTTCTTCGCCGCCAACATTACGAACGCAAATTAAACTCATTTCACTTAATATTCAGGCCATCGCGTCGGCGTCAATTCAATCTACCACGAACGGTTAGAAATGAATAACTTCGTTATGACAATTGCCTATAATATTATTATTCCACCGATACAGGTGGTATTCTAATATTAATTATTATTTCTGGGAATGAAAAATGTTTATTGTATATTCTGAAGCGACATTAATTTTACTTTTTCTGATTGTAGTAACGACGGGGAGCCTTGACCGCGATACCGCTTATTCAGTTCGGCAAATTATTTTTCTACCTTTTTCTAATTTTGCCTAATTTATAACAATGTAAGCACAGATTCTTTTTTCACGCTAATCGGCACGCATTAGATCGAAATTTAAAAAATACAAAATGAATCGTTCCCATTATATTATATCCATTAAAATTTTGTTGAAAAATTTATTTTTTGTCATAGGTATACAAAAATAAATACAGTTATTTTCTATTAATAATAATAATAATAATAATCGACCCATTTAATATCATTCCACTGTTGGAACATGGGTCTCCTCTCATATTGAGAGGCTTAAGGCCATAGTCTAACACGCTGGCCAAGTGTGGGTTTCCAGGCTTCACTCACGTTAGAAAATATATGTATTTTTTTTATAAATTCTAAGGTGTGCAGGTTTCCTTACGATGTTTTCCTTCAGCGTTAGCAAGTGATATTTAATTTTAAAACGCACTTTTCTAAAGAGGTGCGTGCCATGGATTTGAACCCAGGACCTCCGGAGTGAGAGGCTGAATTATTAACCACTAGGCTATCACTGCGGCTCACGGCTATATATGCAAGCAAGTTGCGAGAGCTATATCCAAGTACTCAACCGATCACTTCTAGTAATACTAGTTCTTAGCAAAGCTACGTGTGTTTTAAACATTAAATTTCCTTTGTCATAACTTTCTTGGAAGACATTATAAAGAAGTTCACCCGCCTAAGAATTTCGCAACGTGTTAAAACTGACTAGGTTTTGGTAAATCTCTCTTTGCTAGAACTCAAGGTCACTTTTCATGGCCTTATCCTTCTTCACTCCGAGACACGACGCGAAATGACAGGGGAGTTGATGGGATATGTCTTTTATGCCATGATGCGCTTGTTACTAAGATGCGTCAGTGACTCGGAAACAATCTGTAAAGTGAAACTACGAGTAGAACGTTTTTCATCGTTACGTACTTGGAAGGGCAAGACAAGCAATCAGATCTTCATGTCGTTAAAACTTATCGACGAAATCTTTCCATAAATAGATTACTAATTCGTCTATATTACTCGTAAAGTATACTAGTGTCATGTGGTTGACCACACTTCAGACTATATGAGAGGCCTAAAGTGCATAGTCGTCGTTATCATAAACCCTTTTATTGTGCCATTGTGTTTGTCCTCTCCGAATAAAAAGAGTTAAGAACGTAGCCTGCCACGCTACACTGTTGAGTATTGACAGACTTCACACGCTTTTTAGAGGAGGTTACGGAGAAGTCTGAAATGTAAATTTTTCCTCACGACCTTTTACTTCATAAGCACAGCATTCATATTTGACATAAATAACATGTATCTTGATTACTTAATTTACATATAAATGGTTCAGGATATTACCTGAATATATGATACACTGATGTATGATAAACACGTAACCAACAGATACAGAGTATAGGTCGTGTTACTGTATAACGGCTTGGGATTCCACTTGAGATGTAGTAATCCTTTAACGAACTTGTCTCACCTGGATTGCGATTTGCCTGATACCAGACATACGTGAACTCTACTCACACGTATAACATATACATAGGTCGTGTTCACAATGTTCATTACATGTGAGAAACGTTACGATGTATGTAGCTACATAGAGACAGTGTGGATTCCCGCTAATTTGTACAATATGTTTGTAAAAAGTTATTATTCGTATGCATGTAGTAAAATGTGTGTAACTAGTGTGTGTTAAAATTAAGGCTTTGTGTTAAAAAAAAAAAGATAGTGTTATTTTTATATCAATACTGCTCTACATCGTCTCGATCCCGTAGATGTTCAATATGTGTACGTGTCTGGTTAAATAAAATTAACATTTGTTATAGCGATTTAATATGTTTAATTAGTTTAATTTGTTACACGGATTTAATTTGTTAAACTGATTTTTGTACTAGTTTTACCTTACTGTGTTATTACTATGTTATGATAATGAATTTTTTTATGGATTGATACTTTGCCAATCTAATTTTTTTTATATACATTAAATCATGTTATTTACTATCTCACTTTGTAGTTCCTAATCGAATGTTGACAACGTAAACACAAACAATTACCAAGAAAGAATCTACCCTTCTGTAAACACAACCATCAAACAATAAAACCATCCAAGCGTTATTACAAAGAGTCGCCATGCTGTTCCAGGTTTGAAATTGCAGCATCCAGAAATAAATATGGATATATTCTGTCCGACTAACAACAATAGCATCGTTTGTGATCCCACTCCATGATACTCGTTAAGGGTACACGTCATAGTTTGAAAAGGGGATGAAGTCAGGTAGCAAATGAATATAATATGACGCATATCCGGACGGAAATGAGCTGAATATTGGGTTAGTGAAGTGTATAAGGTGTTGTAATGTTTTAAATTTGATTTTAGTGAATCTTTATTGCTCGAATCATGATGCGGTCTGTGTCAGGTGGTATACAATCAATAATACCAACAATCGTTAAACAGTCGTAAGGGTTGAGTTAAAGAATATACAATCTTATGTAAGGGCCATGACAGAACCTTCCCTTAGCGTGCTCTCCTCAAGAACTGTTACCTAGCAGTACTTGAATTGTTACTGGTGGATTATTCTCCTTGTTACCAGTTGCTATACTGCCGTTTCCATTAAAAACAAGAAATCTGTTATCAAGCCCAATCAAAGACTCACCCATTACGAATTTTTTTATAATTAATTAATAACTTTCGGAACTCAAAAATCTTAATTACCAAACCACTTCAAAATTCATCTGTTAGATGTCACTGAAAGTTACGGCTGAACGCACCGAAGTAAGCAGAGAGGTCATCTCGGACTTGAAAAGTTAGAGTAAATTTTGATGATATTTTTAATTAAAACACGACTGAAGATGTTTCTGGTGTAAAGAAAAAAAGGATTTTCTTAATAATTTAGTTTGATTGACAGTTTAATTATTTTCTCTACGAAAATATAACTAGAAAACTTCATATAATTAAGTTTTCCTTCGTAAAGCCTTACTATATTGTGGTGATGTTACTCAGGTTTAGTTTCACCGTTGAATGAATGAATGAGTGAATAGTGGTCTTCTATTAAGAATATTAAAGTGTGCGCAGTATTCCCAAGCAGTAGCATCGGTAGGGTATATATTATCACAACGTTTAGAATAATTGAAAGAATAATAGATTCCCTCAGTTATTAGTAATAAGCTAACTTTATTTTCATAAAAAAGTAACTAATGTTGAATATCCATCTGACATATACTACTATTGAAATCAAAAATTCTTGACACTGAGCTATCTCGAATTACAATAACAGAATATTGATTTCGTTGCTGCATGTACATTGAAAAATCTAACAACTTTGCAAGCACCCAACGATATACAACTATTAAAAAAACTGAATACACACTAATTCACACTCCATATACATAAACATATCTGTAAATATCGCGAGAATAGGCTACTTACTCTACTATACTGGTAATTATACACAGTTCAATATACAATGAGCAAATTTATAACGTTAAAAGACGACACAGTGTCTAACTAAACACATTTGTATATCATCACACCACACACATCGACTGACACACACATAAATTTACTACACCAGTAACACTTCATAGGTCTTAAGAAAAATACGAGTGAAACATAAAACACTCGTCCCAGCGTACCGTTTAGACAAACCCATATATTTGGGCAAAAATGATGTTCCATTTGTGTATAATTCTTTGATATATGTGTACGTAGGACACTTGAGGCGAAATTTATGGATATACTAAGTACTTCCACATTTTAGTTAAAGAATAATATTCGCGGCATTTTCTTCAATCATTGTTATGGACATAAAATTATATATAGTTTATGCGTAAGTTACAATATGTTTTAAAAATTGACTGGGAGTCAAACCCCGTCACGAGTACATTTAGTAGAAAAACATGTATAACGACTTTAATGAAAGTCGAAGAAGTGACGAAAGTTAGAACCTGGCTATAGGAATCCTTAGTGTGTGCATATGTGTAACCCTATTTGGTAGTAAAATATTTCTATCCTGGACTTAACAGCGGCGACCCTAAGGGTCAATCTATCTGCGTGCCGTGTTAAGTAAAACACTTTAATGCTTACAGTAGCAGGAGAAATTTTATACCTAAACCCTCTTAAATCCAAATATATTTTAGGGACAAATTTACAAAAAACGAGGTCGCTTCTATTGAAATAATGTATATTTCGCACATTTTCGTACACGAGCTCTATGCCCCTTATAAATTGGAAGCGACTCTTGAAAAATGGGGGCATTCATATCACTTAAATTGTACCCTTGACTCTCACATATTCTAAGCCTGTTCTGTTATTGAGTCAGGAATAGAATGAATTCTTATCTACAGCTCCCATTCTCAGTACATATGCTCCCCAATTTTTTCGAATATTATCTAAACTCTTGAATAGATGCTATATTTGAGACAGATATTTAAGGTATATTTCCACCTGAGATGTGTGTCATTAGATCGTAAGACGTGTGTGATAAGAACCATTAGAATCTCTTCATAGTTCGGTTCAATTGGGGTCTTATGGAAAAGCGTTCAACAGAGCTAAACTGTTTACGCGTAGAAACACAATTATTTTAATTTTTTAATAAGTCAAGTACTGGCCGACCGGGAAGACAGAAGTCTACGAAACCTGCGAGCGTATATAGAAGAGTGATAAATTAAACAAAAGCTCACCAAATCCATTACGATTTAAATATTTTACACTCTGCGCTTTAAGCCTACTGCGTAAGGCGTGAAGATATAATTATAAATGTTTATATATATTTTGAATTGAGGAATGCAGCTAAAGGCGCGTCAATTGTGTAGCTATGTAGAAACACACGAAGTAATGCACTGTGTTCTGTATTCCTCTGCCTACTTCTTCGGGGATTACCTGCGTGAAGTT
>DWMG01002565.1:0-13046 GCA_018244855.1 Elbella merops
CCGGTCGCCAGAGCCTCGTCTGTTATAGCAGGGTGTACCACGTGCAGGTGAGGTTGGCTTGGGTTCCTGAGATCGTGGTTGGAACCCTTATTAAATAAATTATAATTAAAGAAAATAATTACAGATTATTTAAATTATAATTAAAGAAAATAATTAAAGATTATTTAAATTATAATTAAAGAAAGTATAATTAAATATAATGACAGCCTCCTTGTCGAGTGGTTGTAAGCGCGACTGCTGATCGAGAGGTCCTGGGATCGATAACAAACAAAACTAGTGTAACGTGGAAGGTTATTAAACTCCTTCGTCTACCTCTTCGGGGATTACAGGCATGCTGTTACGTTTTATTATATCAAGATAACTTACAAGATATTACATAGGTACTTAAGGTGTGTGTCGCGTCTTCTCTTCATTTGTTCTTTGTCAAATATCGGCGGTATAAGAGTGGGCAGGTAAACAGTGCAGAATAAATCTTCTTTAGCGGGCGCGCGACGGGCGAGATGAAGCGACTGTGGTTGCTCATTATGAATCCGATGCCTATAGCTATCCATGGTGACCGATAAAGAATTTGTGAAAATGAGAAATATTAGTATTATTATATTTTCAGGTCAGGTCCCTTAAAGGGCATCCAATGTGCACCATGACAAAAAAACAGTCGTGCTAATTAGACAAATATTTGACCTTGACTGGCATCGAACTTCCGGTCAGCGACCAAGAATAACTCCTGGACCAACAGTCTAATCAATTTATTAATATTATAGTTATGTCTTTTAAATATCCGAACTGTATCTGGATATACACGTATTTGAACCAAGTGTACCTATGTTACCGGATAATATCAAAGTTAATAAATTTTGCTGTTCTGTGAAGTATTACTGTTTCTAACTCAATTATGACAGCGTGCACGAATCTCGGTCCTTTTCTAAAAAACCGTTAACAAGAACCTAGTCCAAACATTACTTACGAGTGGAGCTACGTTGTTAAACATTCCATTAACACTCAGCAGTGCTTAACATTTCATTAACACTAGCAGTTCTTCTTAATATTTCAAGCAAATGCAGCGCTAATATAAAGCGGTGAATGTTGCTGAACAATAAAACACAAACTACTGTACAGTTTCAGTTGCAAACAGTTATTAGTTTCCAGCTTTGTTTGTTTAGCGATTTAAGTGGGACGAACAAACGAACTGACGGGTTTTTTTTCTTAGTTGCAACCGCTCAAGCTGTGAATAATTACTAAGTTCCAACTAACTCTCGAAAATGAATAAATGCTGTGAGCAAACTGAACTTCAGTACGTTTTCAACGCTGTAAAAGTTGTACAGCGGCTTGAATTACCGAATGGGGCAATATTAATTTCTTTGTCCAAAGAAACTTGAAAGATCTGCTGTTGACAGAAGGATACTAGTATTTATTTTAATTGTGATTCTGTATGTAATCGTACCAGTTTTCCAATATCGAAAACTGACTCGAAATTTCTACCATTTCGAAAACATTTTGATACGCCATTGATATATTATATAATCAACTAAGACACTAAATCAGAATATTTTTGGATTATCATGCTCATTATCATCATTATCATTTTTTGTTCCATGTTATGTACGGATCTCTTCCTAAAATTGATAGGTTCAAAACCAAATCTGACATGCTGGCTAAGTACGGCATAGCAGATGTCACATATCTTAAACCTGTGGAGAAATCTAAAGAATGTAAGAAAAATACTATATTGTAGATGTGTATCTGCATAATATATAACATAAAAATATTTAATAAAAAGAGCTTATAAAACATTTCGAAGTCCCAACTTGACTCCTTTATATTTTTATAGCAAAAGGCTTAAAGAACAAAGCCTTTATGATACACAAAGTGTATAATACCAAGTCAGTGTGCGTTCAAGCAAAACCGTTTTGCAGTCGCAGGTGTACCGGATATATCCGGTCGGAGCCGGCTAAATCCGGTTACGGAGCTGCTCGAGTAATTCGAACTGTCACTATAAGGAATAAATTATAAGGGTATTAAATAAGTAATGATATAAATTAAGAAGAATGAAGAAGTTTTGATAATATTTTTAAAATAGGGGATAAAAATAAAACGTAAGTATATACTTTACTGGTAGTTATAAACGTAAGGTAATGTAATGGTAAAATGCGACGTTACTTAGCGTATTTATTTACTACATAATAATAAATCCGATTGAAATCATCAAAATTGATGATAGAATAAAATCATCTCGTTAGTGTTAGCTGACATCTCTGTTACACGCAAAATGTGTTCTGCGTTAACGTTGCTCGCGCCGGTGCGACACCGCTATTTCTGGTTTACCGGTTATATCAAATTTGGACCGGTTTAATCCGCTTAACTCGCGCTTACCGCATTACCCGCTCGGTCTAGTTCCGCAGACGATTGTAACTTCATTTGTGTATTTTGGACACTACAATAGTTAGCATCCGGTATCATTAATATTCAATATTACTGGATACAAAAGACTGACATAAATTTATTATTTTGCACGTACTCTATACACCCGATAAATCACAAGAAATGTTATTCAAGTGAACAAAAATACATGTAGGTAATATGCCCATAATGCAATGAATCTTTTATTTAAAATCCTCGCACATAAAAGGGTGTAACAAAAGAAATCCACGCTAAATGGATTCTCGAGAGGGTTGAAATCGTATAATAAATTCATCCGCATAATTTTCTATAACCGTATAATCATGAGGTATGAAACTTGGCATAGAAATAAGAAATTCAGTCGGCGTGCGCTCACATCACACTCAATTTGGGGATTGTTCGAACAAGTTGAGATTCGGCGCGTTAAAATTATGCAAATCTCAGGAACCGGCCGAAATGACAGATGTCCGCGGTGGAATTAGCCGGGCATTTGTCAAACGCCGTGAGGTGGATCCCTCCGTGGGTAGAATCTTCAATACACTAGGTAATAAAGGGTTTCAACTTGACATTGCCTGATGAATATTTCGATAATATTGATGCAAATTTTGTAATTTGTGTTCCATAGACCATACAGTGCATTGGATCAAATGTAGTTTATGAAGTCTTTTGTCATTAATAAATTACGCTACGCTTCTAAATAAAAATGTGCCTTCTAAAGAAATGCCCATGAGACAGAGAATAAAATTATTTTAGGCTATAAAAAGAGATATCAATAATTTGTTATAGGTATATTTTGATGTAATTACGATTTTATCCTATTAATATTTGTAGGTTTTGTCCCTTGTTTAACTCACGTAACGTGTTGTAAACAACTTATAGACATATATTATAATTTATCAGTGAAATTCTATGGTATTTTCAAAATCATCTTGCTTCCGATGACTGCTTCTTTAGTAGAGTTTGCAACCGCTCGACTAAAGAGGCAGTGACATTATTAACAAAGAGTACAAAAAACATATCAAAAAAGGCTCAATCTAATATCTGTTCCGCCCAGAGTTTGTTAGAATTGGCGTACTAAATCACATTGCTCGTACGAAAGGCTTAAAACAAATTATTCATAAATCACTGAAATCGTAACCCAAAAAGCCACTAACAAACCTGCAAAAAGGGTCCGAAGTTTATAAATCAGTTACAAGCGAGCACGGAACCGGATCAACAGTTAATCCTGCGAAGTAACCGCGTTATAACCGGATTTAGCCGGCTCCGACTGGCTATAGCCGGTGCACCTGCGATAACGCTGCGGTTTCTCCTGCGGTACTAAGCGAACTTTGTGTATTGTAAAGCGTCTCCTTCCACGCTTTTATGCGCTGAAGAACACGCAGCGACTTGGCATATGGAATACTATTTTAAAGGCCCATATTATATTATTCTCGGTAACAGTACGAATTCCACCATATTTAAGGGAAAATATGATTTTATTTGTAAAGTCTGATAATACTCGTTAAGACGTCTATAGATCTTCAGATAACTGAAATATTTTATTTATCTCGGTGGTATTATTTAGGTGTCGTTGAAAAAAAGCAAGCGTTGCAAGGCAATGATATTGGCTTAACCTAAACTAAACTATCAAAGAATCCCAAGAAGACTGCGTTCCTTTTTGAATGTTTATAAAGTTCAGGTCTATTATTTGCTTCATTTTTTTTGATTTTCTTTAAAGCTTATGTCTTACTAATTTTACTATAGCCCGAGGAAGTCCTGCGCTCTATTTAATTTGCCGCCTTAATGTTGCAATGTAGACACTTAATAACATACTAACTGCATTTAATTTGAATCGTTTCGTCAATAAATCGATAATTAAATACTGAGTTATAATTAATAACTAGAGCCGACAATAGATTCAATTATGCCTCCGCGCTAATTTGATTTTATTGAGCGCACAATAGAAATTGCATTGGTCGCAATTTGGATAACTTCTGTATCTAGCGAACTTTCAGCGGTTATGAAAAATATTTTTCTTAGTAGTTTCATTTCAGATCTTTATATTATGAGAATCATCACGTTCACTTTGTTCATCATAATTGTCATCGAACCTTTTATGGCTCTTTTGTTGAATACGGATCTCTTTTTAGCATGAGAATGTTTTAGGGTGCACAATGCTGACTGAGTGTGGATTGACAGACATAACGGTATCTATTTGTACATATCTGTATTTATAACAAGTTTTCTGAAGGGGCGCAGATCCGCCATTCTCTCAGATTGTGACTGGTAATATCTATCCCATAACTCACTAATTACATGTTGTTAGATACTATAAATCCATTAATTAGCAATTCATTTTAAGGAAATATTAGCCACTCTACGTTTTTCGGCCCAGTCCCCTCCATTTCTCTGTCGTTGTGGGTAACGGCGCAAGGAATGGTAAATCACCCCATTAGTTTCACCATGATATCTTCTACGAAGGATCTTTCGGATTTACTGGTTCTTAAGTTTTTGTGTGTAGGATTATTCGGAAAAATTTAAGGCATAAATTGTGGCAATTAAGTGACTCGATGTCGCACGTGTCTCTTTTCAATGACTGTCTGTACGGGAGCTGACCATTGTTGGCACATCGATGAACTTAATAGATACCACAAGATATATCATAGCTTCTTGGCGTTTGGGCTGTGGTAGCCTGAACTTGTTTACAACAAAGGAAAAGTAAGAATCAAAACAAGACAAAAGGAATAGTAAGAATCGTCGAAAAATTTCAGTCCAACTGCATTTTCTCAAAGCGCCACAGTGGTTAGAGCAGCGTTAGAATTTGGATCCGATTTGATATAATTTTCTGCTATATTTGATACCTGCTTAGTATTCTAAGCATTTCAGAGCAGGATGCAACGTTACAAAGCACGTCGCAATGGACGTGACAATAGTGCTGCCGAAAACCGGGCGAATCCAGCGAAAACCGGATTTCAGTAGGTAAAACTGGTTATGGATTGGAGGTGCGACCTGTTTGGCATACACATGTGTAACACGTTTTCTTGTGCCTTGTGGTCTGCACCTTTATGATAAAACTTTCAGAGAAATTGAACAACTTTTAATTTTGTACAATATCTCGTGGAGTCAGTAGTACACTTGATACCAAAATGTCATTAAATAATTTAAGCCGGAACAAAACTAATTTGAAGTAGAAAACATACTATTGGTATAATAATCATAAGAGCCAGATTATTACAAAAAGCATAATTAATATATACATATGTATGTAAGTTTTCAATTACGAAATAATTTTACTTAAAAGCAACGAAACGAATTACCCCATTGTAACCTACTACGGTATATTTTCGAATTTCATAAACAAAAGACATTCTCAATATTTTCGCTTACGTTGAACTAAAAGTCTAGTTCACATTGGAAATTCTTTCTCAGATGCTAATGTACTTAGGTTCCAGATTTGATTACAGCTGGTCCATTCGTCTCTGTCCTATCATTTACGACTCAAAGAATCTTCTAAAGTGCAATTTGCGTTATTCTCGGCAACGTTTCCCGTTTCTTCACTGACTGTGTATTTGCCGAAATGCTTTGTTTAATATTTCAATGCTTCTACTCTTTATAAATCGTGAACATTTTGCATACTGTTGACTGGAAAACAACTTACTGTCGATATTTATTATTTTAATGATCAAACCGTTTTTTTATATGTAACGCCTTTTACGAATTGTAATTTTTTTCTTTGCGATTAGTAGAAATTGCTTTGAGAAATTGTAAATAATTTGTAACATTCACACAATCCACAATGACAGTATAACGTCCGGTAAAAAACTTTCTCAGCATAATAATGCTTGTTTGTACCCACATGATACTCCAATACCGTTCAACGAATTTCAAAGAACAGCCAAAGATCACCACAAATACGACCATGTCAACGGAACTCGTAAATCACAAACCGCCCTTAGGATAACGAGGACAAAAAAATGTCGCCGACTCTCGCAGCATTCGCAAAGCCGAGCTCAAAACGCGTCTAATTGATCACCGACCGTACTACTAACGCAGTTACTGCAATCGAGTTGTCTGTCATACCTCCCTACCCTCACTACCTACCCCCTATTTCCACCCAACTACCCAGCCCTCAGGGTTCTCGTTTGATGACTAGGTCCCCTCCAATTAAGACCTGCGATATGAAATAATTCTGTTTGTAACGGCTGTAGATCTTGATTACGCCAATTTTCGAGAGATGGCGCTGTTGTAACATTATTGATTAGGCTATTAAAATGGGGATATTGGTTTTTGGAATGTTATCGGTATGGAATATTCGTTCGTTGCTTAAACTTGTAATAAAATACGGAATAAAGCATTTTCACATAATAGCACAATATATAATATTGCATTGTATATCACATTACTTTATTACTCAAAGTATCTACATAATTTAGAAGAGTTTTTTTTTACCTAAAATACATTGCTTTAACATTTAGTGAAATTTTCGTGTTAATAGTGTATTTTAAAATTACTTCTTCAATATTTTTCAATGATTTTTTTAACTTCAATGATTTTAATGATGACAAAAATTTCCGTGTTATCAAAGAAATACCTGATCAAGAATCCTTTTAAGATCATGCTCGAGTAACCCATTCACCATAAATTGCCAGCGTATCAAGTTCTCATATTAATATTCATGGAGCCGACATGGAGCTGAATCACTAGACGTTAAATTAATTTTGTTAAAGGGAAAGCTTGTCCTGTTTGTGTGTGGAGCTGTTTGTTCTCTCTCCGTATATTCCTGCTTATCATTGTATTCTATTAGGTGGAGGGGTAGCTGTGCTCTTTATAATGAGACCTGGAAACATTTCTAAGCGCTTCAAGTGCTATGTACATGGACTATTGAGTTTTGTGCCATTTTATTATACCATTTTATAGATACAAAAATATTTCTCGACAATATTATGAGATTGACTCATAGAATGTTATCAATTTTGGATACATCATAGTTCTATATACTTCCACTCATGAAAAAATGGTTGCTAACAAAGTGTAAGAACTAAAACGTTGCCAGATTGGTTTTAATTATAACAAACAAATACAATACGGTACTTAAAAAGTGCACTTTTCAGAAAATCAAACTAGATAGCCGTTTTTACTAATTGGACCCCATTGTTGTACTGCATGGTAAATTCAACCCTTTGTATTTACTGCAGCACGTGGTAGTTGCTCTAAATTTATACTTTTACATATTTGCAGCTTAAAATTAGTTTTATGAACAGTATATAAATGAATGTATGTGAATATGAATTGGAAAAAGGTAAGAAAGTATAAAGGGCCACCGGTAAAAATAATGGGACAAGTAGATTTACCGAATTACACGTACAACGCAGGGCAACAAATTAAAATTACTTACCACCACACCGGGCTACACGTGCTCCAAATATTTATATTCCCCTAACGTTTCCCGCGAATTAACATTAACGAATTTCCCGCTGAAAATGCAGCCCCCATAAATGAGCGTGTGCTTCGCTTGTTCATCCACCCGAGGCTAACACCGAAAATGTGTCAACATAGGAATCAACATTTAAGGCATAATGTAACAGTGAAAGTACCTGACACATTTCGCGTACCACATGACGGCAGAACTGAGTCCGCTTTTACCTTCTGAAGTTAATTAATGAGTAAACACCTTGCGCCCCAGCATTCAAGCGTTATGGTGTCAAGCATCGAACTCGAGCTCCTGTAATTACCGTTTGTGTGAAAAGCACCAAAAACAACCATAACGTTGGAAAATAAAGTGCAAATTTCAATTACTCCGCTCTGTGTAGTTCGAAGTATGGTAAAATAATAACAGCGGTTATTAATGAAGTTAATAGTGTTAGCGATCGCGTTGCTGGAGTCAGTCAAGATAGCAAATAAAGTTTTTGAGATCCGGCAAGTACTGAACATGTTCATTGCGTTAAAGAAAATAATGGAAAAAACAACAACAAAAATAATTCAAACAATTGAGTCAGTATGGTCTAAATATGAAGTTCATAATTGATCTAACATCAGATGTGTTGTTTAACGCTATTCGATGTTGTCCTTTAAGACAAGTACATTGTGAAACATTCAATAATATATAACATAATAACATATACGTATTATAGCTTTACTATTCGTAATCCTTTTATAGCTCTATAAAAAATATTGAAATTCTGAATAGAATAGAAACTGTTACAGAAAATTTGAAATAAATGCAAGACGGATATTGGTGATGAAAATATCTTACCTTTTCGAAATGCTTGACTTCAGCCAGCAGTACAAAGTTGATGTGAATAAATCTCGCATCTTCACAGGACCTGGCTTTAATCCTGTATCCCGGTCTCCTGTGATAATAGTTATAACCCGTATACTCCGAACTATTTATATCCACTTTAAGCGCACCTTTAAAATCATAGTCCCCTCCACATCCGTAACACAAGCCTTTCGTGACAAATTTTTCCCAGGCTTGTGTCCAATCTGATATACCAGGCTTGTGGCTCGCCCCCGCAAGGCCACTGCGAGGGCGGCCTGGCCATGTCCCCGAGTTTCTTTCAGGCCTAAGGCCTCGTGAGGTCCTTTGCAGCTTCCACTCTTCGCAACTCCGTCTATCAGCTGCGGGTCTCCATCTCCATTTTGAGATCACTGAGTCTTTATTTTAACTTCCGGTTAGTCTATGTGTTGTATCATCGTCTGATATCGTCTATTAATTATGTTCTTCTGGTTCTTCGTTACTTGCATTTAGAACTGTACGACGTAGCATAACACACTTTTAGTATCACGTGTTTCTATTCAGAGATGTGTCAATGGAAAACGTGGTATTTATATCAATTTGTTCGTTAAGTCCTTAATTGAATTCTCAATTCTTTTAAAAGTTTTTTTTGTACGGAATAAGAGTTTCATTACATGTTAATCTTTTACAGTTTATTAAAACTTAACATTAATTATTCATACCGAAGACGGATCCGGTTTAAAACAATGAAATTGAATAAAACTAAGTTGGAGCACATCATAACAAGAGCTTCCATTAAGACCTGGAAATATAAGTTTCATGAAACTTACTGAATTTTAGAATGAGTTGAAAAACTTGACTCTTTCATACTTATTAATTAGACGTAGACGTTGAAAACCGAAACTTGCTTTGAGTAAAATCACTAAATCATCGTGTTTCTCTCCCTTCCCAGCCTCCGCGGCATCGGAGACCTATTAATCAAATACTCTCTTGTGATTAATTAGAAAATCAGCAATTAGGAAGGAATCCCCGAAATTAGGGTGGCGTGAACACCAACACTGCATTGAAAATAATCTTGGAGAAGGCATTTACGGAAAGAAACTACACTTGGAATTAATATATCTTTCTTAGATGTACATAATTTACAGTTCCTGCTAACTATAATAAATAAAGTTATTACAAATATGTACACATATCGTACGTACGAGACGGATGTCGCCGTTGCCACGTGATATCAGTTAAACTGCATGTCCGTATTCCACTTTTATTCGATTAATAAAAACGGAAAATAAATAAGTAATTAATAAACCGGCGTGCATGTATGAAGAGAGTGATGAACGTGGACGTAGCAGGACAGGTGTGTAAGAATAGAGATATTTCGCACTCTGTGCTCTCTGCCTACGCCGCAAGGGACCTGACGTGAAGATATGTATGTAATAAAAACGGGGACTGCGTGTAATTTGTCAAAAAAAATCAACCCATTTTTATTCCACTGTTGAAATATGGGTCCCCTCTCATATTGAGAGGATTAAGGCCATAGTCTGCCACGCCATGGCCAAGTACAGGTTTACAGGTAGTACAGATTTCAAACATCTTAGAATTTTTTTTTTATTAATTCTAAAGTGTTACATGCAGGTCTACTCACGATTTTTCCTTCACCGTTAGCAAGTGACATTTAAATTTAAAACGCACTTTTGTAAAGAGGTGCGCGCCATGGATTTGGACCCAGCACCCCCAGAGTAAGGGACTGAATTTTTAACCACAAGGCTCTCATTGATTTTTGATATATTGACATAAATAAATACTATTATTATAACGTCACGCCAGATCCTATACAGGGTATGAAGTGAGCACGGGGAGCCAAATATCCTTACAAATCTGACGCGCTCATATGTCATTCATTACTGTGTGCATACACGCACGCCAGTTTTATGGACTTCTGCCTCCTCCATCCGCTATTGGAATGACTTGTAATAAAATTAACGCATCCAAGCGCAAAATACGATCCACGTTCACTTACTTAGTTGGAAATCATTTTGATGCCCTAATCCGAGACCGCGGGATTAATTTCTTACGCCGGGACTTCGTTGGAGTAATGATCGAAATAATAATGATACTTGTTTCGTAAAAAATTGTTTCGGGGCTCGCTGATGACGCGAGATTATTTTGGATTGTTCGGCTTCTTAAACGTCTTCGTATAAAATGAACGGCTTAAATAGAAATCCACTGAGCTTTGGGATTATTCAGGCTTACAGGGAATTATTGAGCGCTGGTCGATCAGCGCGAAAATTTTTTCGTATACATGTAACGACTTGCGGTAAGTTGAGCGGCATTTGATAATTGTGTTGTTTAACAATATCGACGTATAAAAATATGATGTTTCAACGTCGGTCACAAACATCTGTGACCAATAATTCCAAGTGCTTCTTAATTTTGAAATTGAGGAAAGTCATAAAAGTTAATTTGTATTCCTCATCATCATCATAATCAGCCTATCTCAATCCACTGCTGGACATAGGCTACCCCCAATAAGCGCCATCGCGCCCTGTCCTCGGCTTGTCGTTTCATAATTATTTTTTTGTATTAATTTGTATGTTGAAATTGATTTGAAGGAAATCGAAGAAGTTCAATTGAATAAAGGCTATAACGATTACATGCGATCTTGTCTATCAAGCGTTACAAACATACAGCCTATAAATAAACATGTTGTGTAATATATAGGAAAGCTAAGTATTCCGCACTTCATTCAGTTCAAATATAGTTTAAATAATGAAATGGGTTGATCACATTTTCTAATTTCTCCATGCAAACACAGATGATATAATTCATTTTGTGCTAACGAAGTGAACGACCATTACTTTTATTGCGGCAATGAAATAGACACCGACCAGAGCTATCACGGCGACGCCCTAATAAAGTTCCATTTGGCGAAGCGCTATATGACGCTGGATGCAAAATTGCATCAGCATAAATTACACAAACGGTATAGAAGAGTGGGTCGCAATATGCAATTAAGTGGATTCCTTCGAAACATACAAATAGAGTAAAGACCGAAACAATTGTTTCATAGAAACAAAACTGGAGGGTAATTATGCAGATTTTGGAGCGCGGCCAGCTAGACGATGGTACACTTAAAATTCTAGAAGCGAAATATGGTAATTTAAAATTCAATTTTCCAATTTCCCGTTTTAAGTATTTGGACAATGTTTTTAATTAGCCAGAACTAACCAATTTGCCAATTGTAAATAGAATTAGAAATGCGAACGTAGCACAAATTAAAGTTCTAGAAAAGGTTCAGATAAAATGTTTATGAAAACTTTCTTGAAAATGGAATAATAATTATTTCCCGTTAGATGGTAAGCATATCTACCATGCGGGCAAGGACCCTCGTTAAACACAATATCACACTGATTTTCAAGGCGACAATATTAAATTCTTGATATTTAAATTCATGCGCATAATTATAGTAACGAGCATTCGTATGTTTGGGATAATATCTATATACAAACCAAATTACGTAAACACTGGAAATAGAACGTAATAAATAAATAAGTTTATTCGTTTCCATTTCACGTGCAGATAAAACAGTTAAATCAAATAACCGAGCGGTCAGGGCGAAATTTAAAACTAGAGATACAAACTTTTTGGGTGAAACTAGGTAACTGACAGCGACCGCGATTGGCGGAAATTTGAGCTTCATAAAAAAAACTAGTTTGTAGTAGATGAAATCGGAATTATCCGAACAAATCCCGTCTTTGCCAGATTTTCCTTCGAGAATGCTCACTCTTTATCTACTTTATGAGTAGCAAATTTCCTGGACTCTCACTTATTACGGACCCGACGAAAAGATGGTCGTATAAAAACGAGATATCTCTGCAAGCACAGATGTACTTTGAATACTTCTTTCGTCGCGTTGCTGGTATTTGAATCGTTTTTATTTCATGTCATTTACCTTTACATAAATAATTTGAAACTGCCTGATACTTTATTTGTGTTAATATATTGTTATATCCTCTAAAATGTATTGTTACAATTTTAAAAATTTCGTTCACGTCTCAGACATACGTCTCCAACGTTTAAATTATGTTAATTTTGTTAAAGCTACGTAATCATTATAATATTGTAGATTCTAAGCAGTATATAGCTGTATTCTTTCAGATTAATAATTGCCGTATCCGAAACTTCTTCAGCTACCATAATGTATCCAGAAATAGATAAAAATTGTATCCAAATATATAAAGTTTATCTATCGTTTTTACACTTTAATGTAACTTATTTTGGTTTACTTGCGACAATTTCCATGATGCGACGCGATCTCCGAACAAACCTAGCAGAGAAGTGTATTAAGCTTCGAAGTCGTTTAGGATCCACGGAAATGAAGAAATCCGGTGCGGGCCTGGGTGAATTAATGGAATCTTGTACGGAGCGGCCAGCG
>DWMG01002566.1:0-13042 GCA_018244855.1 Elbella merops
AGAGTCACAAATTGATAAATTACCGCGCGTCTTCGTGTTTTAGATTTAGACCTCTTAAGAGTGTCCCCGGAGCCAAAACTTCCAGGACATCAATCGTAAACTTTCTACAGCCGTTCATGCGTAACATTTTTGGAGTAAAATACTGGTAGGTATATTTTGTATTTACAGGTGTGTTTCACCGTGCGGTTAGCGTAGCTACCTGTAAAGCAATGTGGTTGGGTTCGATTCTCACTTGGAATCATTTGTGTGATGAATACAGGTGCTTGCTCTGTGGCTAAGTGAATATAATGTATGTATAAGCGTGAGGACATTTATCAGTTATTTGTTTATATTTCTTATTCCACTACTAACAACTAACATTAAATATATACCAATGCGTTAGCGTTGTACTTAATGATTGAACTTAAATAAATTTTAAATGTACAAAAACCCGAGTGACTACAATATAAATATTCCAAAATAAATACAAATTCAAAGATAAATCAACGATATTCAAACGACAAAAACAAACAAACGAACGAACAAAAGATAAATCAACGATATTCAAACGACAAAAACAAACAAACGAACGAACGAACAAAAGATAAATCAACGATATTCAATGATGGATCAACATAAATTATATTTGTCCACTACCCAAGAGGCAACCTTTGTGAACTAGTTCAGTGTGCAGTGAAACAAATCAATATGGTCAGCCACCGCATTGAGCGTTCTTTGCTTGCTACGAGTATGGTCCATACTCGTTGGTTCCATATGGTCGTGGTTGGAAATCATCTGAAATACTTGTTTACTGTTACTATGCTACTTTAATTTATAACCTTCATTATTATATACATTTCGATTAGATTTTTTACACATGTGCATCCAAAAATGTATGAACTCACACATATTTTTTGATATTTCTTAATTAATTTTAAGAAAATACAAATTGTTTTATACAAATACACCTACAAAACTCACAATGGATAAAAGACCGTAACCTAGTATAGATATCCGAACGCATTGTATGGGTGTACATAATATGTTCAGCCGGGATCCGAACTCGGTGAACTCCGATTGGCAAATGAACCTGAACGAAAATATTTTCTGATAGGTATAACAAATGATTATACTAGTTAATTATAAATCAAATTTCTTTTTGTACAGACATATTTAGAGACTGCCTCGTTGGTGCGTGGTTGCAAGCGCGACAACCGATTGGGAGATCCTGGATTCAAATCCCGGATCGGGTACTATTAGATTTTTCTAATTTAGAATTTCTAGTAGTGACTCGGAGTCTAGAACTGTGTCCGGTGTATGGCAATAGACTCACCACTTACTCCATGGGACTTAAACGTAACAGGTGAACCATGGGAGTGTGCTATACTTCTCTGCCTAACCCTTCGGGAATTAAGGCGTGATATTACGTGTTTTTAATATTTAGTGTCAAATGGGATTGCAAGGGAAATTAAACCTCATCTACTACATCTTTAGTACGAACGATTTTAGTAAGCGTTCCACAGATTTCACAGCAATTACTTCAATACAGTGCAAGGGATTGTTTACTCTATCTATTGAGTGTTAAGGTTCTTTATGTAATGCTAAGTTAAATTCGCCGTTCGTTAGCTAGTCGGAAAACAGATTAGAGTATCGTCGCAGCGATACGCCTGTTGTACACTTAGACACCTTCTTCCTAAGGTTGAGCGTTAGGTACATAATAATATTGCGGAATTCTTCAAAAATGTTAAGTGGATTTCGTCAGAGAATTATTTTTATTAGTAACATTCAGAATGTTAATGAAATTTTAGCGATTCTTGGTTATATTTGTGATATACATACATACATAAAGTCTAAAGTACTTGGCCAAAATTATTGTGCGATCTCCAACCCGCACGTCCAGCGTGGAGATTACGGGCATAAACCCCCTTTTGGGGAGGCCTATGTCTAGCAGTGGACTGAGATAGGCTGATGATGATGATTGTGTGTAAAAAAATGAAAATAACCAGCTGAAACTATTATGAAGTAGTTTCATTTATTCAAACTTTGACAAAATGCGTTTGCTGAGCGGCCAAATAATTTTGAGCGGCAGTGTACATAGCTACACATATTATGTAAATCAACATTTGCTACGATAGTTATTAATTTAAATATGTTGTAGTACATACCTACAGAGAATTTTTTACGCTTTGGTATATTCATTTTATCAAAATTAACAGTTTATTCTATATCTTGTATATGAAATAGCCTAGTTAAGAATTCAGCCCCTCACTACGGGGGTGCCGGGTCCAAATCCATGGCGCGCACCTCTTTACAAAAGTGTGTTTTAAATTTAAACATAAAAATAAACACTTGCTAACGGTGAAGGAAAACATCGTGAGGATGCCTGCACACCTTAGAATGTATAAAAAAAAAAGTATTTTCTAAGGTGTGTGAAGTCTGCCAACCCGCACTCGGCCAGCGTGGCAGACTATGGCCTTAATATGAGAGGAGACCCGTATTCCAACAGTGGAATTGTAATGGGGTGAAAAAAAAAATGAAATAAAAGATCCAAACATAACATTCGACGTCATTCATTACTTTTTGTCCCGTATAGTACTCAATCCTATGTATTGGATGTTGGCTGTTTACGTCTCCTTCTTCAAAACGTTTCATACACGCCCAAACGAGACACAGGGTTTAACTGTAAAAACATTATTGTTAAACCCATACAAATGCCGGTATATACATATAATTGAGTTAAATTAATAATTTAGTCAGTGAGCATTAAATTTGGTTTTGACATTTTCTTTGATACTTGTTCGTTAAATGACCATGTTTTCATTCTGTTAAAATGATGATTTCGTTTTAGTGTCTTGTTGTCATAAAATAATTATTACCAGAGTACCTAATTTAGAGCGTTAAAATGAAAATGGGTTGGCCATTTGGCCGGCGTGGCAGATTATGGCTTCAAACCTTCTTATTTTGTGTACCGCTCGTGTTCCACAGTGACGATGAATATCTACTATGAATATGATACTATGAATAAGACGGACAGTATTGATGAATATGACTAGGCATACACTTGTTTAATTTTGGATATAGTTATCTATATATCTATGACAATACCTGTATGTCTATGACAGTGTATATATGACATTTTATACGAATCTGACGGTATTGTGACCACATCGAAGCAAGTTTTATTTTGAAATATCGGTACAAAATCATGAATAAAATTCGAGAGGTGTTAATCTATAATCTCGTTTCGGTTCTTAATAAGGAAGTTCCGTTCGAGGCAGCGCAGTCTTAAACAAAGAGCCCAACTACCGAGATAAAGTTAGATGAGAATTCCTGCGCTGAAACAGATTGCAGCAGCGACCTCAGATGCTGCAAATGTTTTGGAATCACTTCAATAGATCAAAACGACGACTTTGACATACTTCTAGTGACTGTTGCTGTACAAAGAAAAGTCGAAGCTGAGCTTCATTCATGATTTTTCGGGAAGAATTCAGTTCCCAAATTTTTCAAACAACATAAATATATTAAATAATTATATTCAATTCCAAACATGGGAGGACTCGGGATCTTGTTCAAAAGATTTCTTGTTTCAGAAACGATTATAAATATGATCCTATGCAATGCATGAAGACAATAAAAAGTATAAATGGTGTATATAACTATTTTAATATAAAATTGTAATCTCCAACGGCAATATGGCTATAATTAAATCCATTAGGGTCGGCTAAATGTCCTCAAGGCTGGGGCGCAATGGCGCTTATTGGAGGGAGGCTATGTCCAGCAGGGAGTGTTCAATGTCGAACATGTTCGTTATAAAATATTTAAATAGCTAATCCTAATTGGGCAGTTTTTATTCCCTGCGGTGCGCATCAATTAGCCGCACATGCCGCTGGCTCAGATTTTAGGAGGTGGCAAGGCTGATCCACACGGATTATGAAGGTGCCACATCGGTGACCCAACATAGAGCTACTGTGTTCTAGAACGGATAGTAAATAATTTATTATTTACTATCCGGGCTTTAGCCCGAATAATATTGAAAGTTTTTCCAAAGTGTATATTTACTTTTGGTAATTCTAATTCTACGTAGGTCGCTGGATTTTTTTTGTTGAGGGTAGCATGATAATGATTGAATTACGAGAGAAGTATGCGTAACAATAACATATTTAATACTTTGCCTGCCAATCGATTGAGTGGTTGCAAGTGCAACTGTTTATCAGGATCTCCTGGGTTCAATTTCAGGGTTGGGTCCTACAGGATTTTTCTGACTTATTGTTAGTATTCTTTGTAAACTTAACATCACGCCTGTAATACCCCGAAGGGGTAGACAGAGGAATATAGTACACTCCCATGTTACACCAATCACGTTTAAGTCCCATGGAATAGGTGGTGAGCCCATTGCCATCCACCAGGCAATTGTGGAAGTGTGTCTACGCTCCAGGGAATAAAATTTTAAAATAACAAATCAGTCCGTCATTGAAAAAATATAAAAATTTATAATTAAAGCCTAATTGGGATATAATTCGCAGCACCCAAAGAAGCTTTTCAATTTAATGGTAATGACACGATACTCTGACGACTACACAATAGGTCTCTTTGTAATATGGTTGCCATGAGAACACAAATAATGGGGTACACAAGCATCTTGCTACTGAGCCGAAGAAAATTTACCTTTAGCTGTTGAGAATCAAACTTCAAAACTTTTGAGCGACAGCCTGACATTGATGAAGCGCTATACCTAAGAGATTATCATTGAAAAAAACCCATGATATTAAACGACAGAATAAACAGTACTTATTAAATCTTCTTTATATCTGAGGAAAGCAGGTTCTAGGCGACTTATTAAAACAGCAGCTTTAAAATGTGTCGCGGTGGGGCGTCGTTGGTTATAAACACTGGGATTATGCGGTCTTACTGTGGATGCGCAGAACATTCTAGAAGACAATATTAATAATTGACAAATGAAACATATACTGATGGTTCTAGCCATTACCAGCTATATCCTCTATATCAAGTTCAAGAGGAATGCTACTACGGGACTAATTAAAACGGTCTCCCTAAAATATATCCCGTTGGACCGTCGCCGCTTACAGACAATGGTACGATGTGGACGTGCGTAGATTTGATAGTAGATAATTTTAACACCGCAGAAAAATACTTCAGTGATAGAAATTTTATTATTAAAATAGTCTTATGAACTAACGATTTCAATGCATTGTGAATTGATTAAATTAGTTTTCAACATGATTAAGATTACACTAAACAAAGTAACTAAGTTAAAATAGTTAAGATTTCGATAGCGAGTGAAATTATAATACAGCAAATTAAAGACGAGACAAATTTCTGGAAATTTCGAAAGGGATCTTTATGATAGTTAAGTATAACATTTTTCGTTTTTGAACGTGTTAATGATTTTTACGTGTGTTGAAAAGTTTATGCTAATTTAATTCGTTTATTCATTAATTAAGTTTGACGTCCATTCCATTAATTAAGCTTATGTAACGTCTAATTGAAATTCCAAGATCAATGTTGCAAAATCTATTTACTAATTTTCGGTATTTGTAACCATCTTCCAAATAAGTATTAGATTATTTGTTATAATTGAGATATCAAATTATAAAGCTAACAAAAAATTAATCGCATCACCCTTTCAGAAGCTGGCGCAAAACAGATTCATTTTCATATCTATCTATCTTTCTTAAGCTCTTCAATTTTCTCAATATCCAAGTTCTTTTTATCGCCTTTATGAATATTTCAAAAGGGACTAGATTGTGAAGGTGGAAAGATTTTTAATGAACGGCCGTCTGTCTATCCCTCTGATGTTACTAAGAGTAATATACATTTATAAATGTGTATTATATATAAGTAGATATCAGATATGGTGCAAAGTGATTCGTGGAAAATTTTGAGCATAGTGATTTGGGTTACGTTTCGCTCCATTTCATTGAATATAAAAGAGAGTGAAATTTATAAGATTGGACTTGTTTTTAAATAAGAATATTATCTTGGGTCGACTTTTACAAGACTATCGAGTCAAAGCTAGGCCTCACTTGTGCTAAAGCAAAAGACGGCTGATAAAGACATATATAAAATTCTATATAAATATTTTTATTCATAACTTTACATTAAGACACAGTGATTACTTTGGCTTAATAAACAAATATTGCGATAGGATTAGAATCGAAATTACAACACTTTATTCATAAATCAATTTCAATACCAATGGAAGACTAAGTCTGTCTGGTAGCTCAATAATATGTTATATTAAATTCGTTAAACAGTTCCTGTACTTTGATGTGTAGCTATGAATGAATAAAAAGTGAATTTTATTAATATAAAAGCTTTCATACGTGTAGTTACACCGTTAGAAATATCGTCAGTAATTCCAAAAACGAACACTTATTTTGTAATTCTAGGCATTGAACTAAATATTCAACTGTTCCTAAGAATATTAAGCGCAAAAAATACTTTTTTCATCCAGAACGTACAACTATGTAAACAATACAACAGTTAACAGAATATAACAGTAAAAACAGTGGTACACTCAGTTACAGTTCACTAAATAATAGCATTGAATACTATATAAGTTTACAGTATAAGTTAATAGTTTACAGTAAAAGTTTAAGTTTACAGTACAAAGTTACAGTTTAATAAATAATAGTACTGAATATCAATATAAAATATAGTAGGATGTCCATATTAAGTTAACGTTTTCGTAGGAGCCACGAGTGCTAGGAATGGCCGCGACCGGCACCCAGCGTTCGCAATTTACATCCCACCCGTATACTATGCAAACATTAAATTCGATCCCTTTCAATTATGGATAGAGACTTAGTAATATCACAGGATATATTTTTACTGAATCGTTCTACTTTACAGTATGGAAGTAGTAGATATGATTGTATACTTTGCATATTTTTTGCATGTACATGTTTTCAGTTAGAGGGAGAGTTCCACATATCGCTTGAATGTATATCATTGTATCGCATTCACGGATTATTGCATACCTTTAGCTTCATTTAGTTTAAGCATTAACCGTTAGAAACGTACGCTTCTTCATCTATATTTCTTACAAACATATCACGATTTATTTACGAAATTTCTCCGAGTTAAGCTTTGTCAGGACTGGAGTTACAGACCCCTGGAGTTGAATGTTAAAATGTAAACCATTAAATAAACAATTAGTGCTTTTTTGTCAATTGAAAATATCCGGCAAACTTCGTCATAGGTCCATTAAGAAGCATTTTAATGAATTGAATGAATTAATCAAGCTTCGTGATTTAAGTACGAGATTTCTCATAGATCTTGGTTCTTCTCAGTTACTTTAGATCTCGATTAAGAGCGTTCATCCAAACAGTTCCAACAGTAATCTGTGTTTAAACAGTACAGCTCTGATGGTCGCATTTAGCAGTAAGCACTTAAGCACATGCTGTGTGCTAGGTACTTAAGAGAATCCATTTCTAAGAACGAGTGGGACGTCTAATGTGTATTTGTATGGAACTTTTAGGTCCGCAATGAAGTTTAAATGAAATGAATAAGGTAAGGCCACCTATTGACGAACTCTCAGAATTTAATTTTGGTCTTAAAACTTTTTAATATATTTTTACTGGAAAATAATTTTACTATTGGTCTCAACGGGGTATGGACACCAGGTAATATCTTCTTTCCATTCTATTATCGCAGTAATTAGGGTGTTTAATTTCTTGCAATAGGATTATCGGTTATTTAACTCACTAGGGTTTAATAAGTATCGAGTAAGTCATAAAAATGCCTTCCACTTCTGGTTTTTATTGACAATTGCAAAAATTGCTGTTCCGAACGGACGGATGACGGTAAATAGAAACTAGGAAGCGTAACACGCAACATCGCGCCTGTAATCCCCGAAGGGGTAGGCACAGGACTGTGTTGTACAACCCCACATTTCACCAGTTACGTTTACGTCCCATAAAATAGGAGGTGAGCGTATTGCCATAAACCAGGCAAAGATCCAGACTCCGAATCACTGCTAGAGATTCTAAATTAGAAAATCCAACAGCACCCGACCCGGGTTTGAAACCAGGACCTCCCGATTGGCAGTCGCGCTTGTAAGCATTCGATCAACAAGGCAGTCAGGAACTAATTAATTTGTTCTCGGGGACAGATTTCTTAGTCTTAGATGATGTTATCTTCACGTCTGTATTCGCAATAAGAGTAGACAGGGGAGTATAAAGCTCTCATGGTTCATCTGTTATGTTCCACCGTGGAGTAGGTGAGACCATATGAGATTAGTTATTTATAAGACGGTTGAAATCATCTAAGCATTTAAATTTCTTGTTGTTTTCAAATACTGGGCAGTTGGTGTTACATGATTTTTACAAAGAAAGGAATTGAAAGTTATGAAATAGTAAGCAATAGTGGATGGTGAGCGAGTTTAAAAATATCTTTTCTACAAACGAGTCAGTAATTCTTGTTCTCTCAGCGCACGTTTTATTAAAGTAGTTGTTTTATTACAAGCGAAGCGAGCGCTTAGCGATATAATGTGATTAGCCATTTTACACAATGGTATAATTTTAATATCGGCATGGTTTTTTATCTTTACGACAAAAATATATTTTTCGTTCATACTATACGACATCGCTAAGCTTTAAGTTTTTCCTGTCAAGAATTAGGTTTCTTGGCGGATGATGGGGCATTGACTAAACGACAATACCAAACATTGTGTGAGATAGGAGAGTGTGGGGTGTATGGGGTTCGAACCACTATCTTAGGACTCCAAGCCAACCTCATCTGCACGTGGTGCACCCTGCTATAGCAGACGAGGTTCTGGCGATCGGCTGATAGCGGTATAGCGCAGCGTAAATAAGCACAGCTAAATGACCTGTCCGCCGACGGGCAGCAGCATCGGCGGTGCGAAAAGCCGTGCCCTGCGATCTCCAACCCGCATACCCAGAGTGGAGATTACGGGCATAAACCCCCCTTTGGGGGAGGCCTATGTCCAGCAGTGGACTGAGATAGGCTGAAGATGAGATGATGAGATGATGAGATGTGTGAAATATGGGTACTATTATATGAGAGAACATTTTATTTTCCTGCAACCTACCTAAGCTCGCTCGCCTTTACAGACTGTTTTCACCGAACAACCTTGCTAGGGCTACGACGTGACAATACAAAGTACTCTCTAATGTGATTTATGATGTGTAATTGAATCTAGCAATTTGCATGCCAGACGTCGACGTCTATTGCCAATAGAGCTAACATTACACAAATTAGCCGACCACGTAAGGTCATATGCAACGCTCGAGTGACCTATTATTGTGATTGACGCTAAACGAGCATATTAGCCGTGGTATGAATTACATTGTTAGCTTGTACTTATGTCCATTTGCGCATTAGTGTTTACGACGATATTGCCAAGTTGGGAAGTCGAAACGAGATTCCACAGCTTTTAAAATGATTCATCATCATCATCGTCATATTCAGCCTATTCCCGTCCACCGCTGGACATAGGCCTTTCCAGTGGCACGCCACTGAGCTCGACCTTCAGATCTTCGCATCCAACCACTGCCATCCACTTTGCGTAAATCGTCACTCCACCTAGCTGAAGGGCGTCCCACGCTACGTTTGCCAAGACGCGGTCTTCACTCCAGAATACGTCTGCTCTAGCGACTATCGGTTCCGCGACAGATGTGACCAGCCCACTACCACTTTAGCTTGCTAATCCTTTGGGCTGATGATGATGATTATGATGGTGATAATGACGATGATGTGTTTTTTTATATGAAACATTTTTTTCAGTATTTTGTTTGTCATCTCCGGATAGTGTTATCTAGAAAGAGTTATCTTTCTATAGCTTTTCGTTATTCGCTATCAATGAGACATACACACATGTGCTGTAGTTCCAATTGGGCTCGGCTATTTTCAGAGCGACTTTTACACAATTTCAGCATCCGCAAATCGACCGCACGTGAACAAGCTGCTTTATTGGCATTATCTGCGAAGGTCCTTCTTGAAGTAGGAAAAGGTTGCACATTCTCGATACAGGCTGTACTTTACTCACCACCATCATCATTATCATCATACATTACTAATTATTTCCATTCCATTATAACCATTTCCACTTCAATTGTGTAATTACAACGTAACATGAAATTTAATGTTACGCCTATGATCCCCGAAGGGGTAGGCAGAGTAGTGTAGTACACTGCCACGTTTCATCCGTTACGTTTACGTCAGATGGAATAGATGGTGAGCCTATTGCCATATACCGGGTACAGATCCAGACGCCGAGTCACTACTAGAAATTCTAAATTAGAACAATCCAATAGTACCCGAGCCGGGATTTGAACCCAGCACCTGCCGATAGGCAGTCGCGCTTGTAACCACTCGACCAACGAGACAGTCAATACTTGTAATTAATTACAAGGTGTAATTATATGTAGTCAGAAAAGCAATCAAACCGAAATGCTAACTAGTATGTTATCACTCTCCCCATGTGTGCATACTGGTTACGTTTAATGTTCTCCGTTTCACACAATGGCCATATTCACCATAAAGACCACGTAAGTGCCAGCCGTTCCGAGCGGGCAACTCTTTGTTTACCCCACTGGCGGTAGTTAAGTAGTATCGAGAGAGTTACGATAAGTCTTTTAAGGGGAACCGTATGATGAGACTGGAAGCTTTTTATATGAAGAAACACAGGGGCAGTAATAAATTATAGGCCCATGTTCGTTTTATTGGTTCGTTTTGTTTAAAGATTGAGCTGAGTGACGTTCTATTGGAAAGGATTAGGTACGTCCAGCAGTGAACGTTCACGGGCTGATGATGATGATTTATATTGTTCATCATGTACCATCACCATAGTAGAGAATTTATTTACGAATAATAACAAAATATAAAATAATGAGAGTAAAATTAGGCATTAACGCTTCTCTAAGAAACGTAGTTTTAGGTAAATAATAAATAGTAAATGAATAAAAATAAATGCTCTTACACGGCTTTCTCATCTCCAACTAGAGCTGATGTATCGTATTACTTACTAGTGTATAATTATATAACTTTATTTATACATATTTATGCATGTATATAATTTTACATTTGGACACAATATATACATGTGCCTATATTATTTTACATCTCGACACAAAACTAATTTTTCTTTTCATGGCTAACATTTTTGTATATTTGGAATCGACGCTACGACCTACGGTTCAACAGATGATCTTATTTACTGCTGAACCAGTAGGCTAGCTAAATTAAATATAAAGGAAACGTAACATAAATATCTTTATTGTCGTCAGAAAGTTGCAAAGTCGCTAATGTATTACTGGTTTTCATTGTAATATCTTCTCGTTTAACTTACAATATCACTTAGCATTATAGATAATACATGGCAATTATTTAGTCAGTTTGGTCATTTTCTCCAGAAACCAAGTAACTAGAGTGATGTGTGCGTTGACACGCTGAAAAATTAACGCAGTAGCTTCCTTTTCCGAGTTACTGTTTATTTAGTTTAGTTTAACTAGTTTGTGTTCAAGGTTCGTAACACAGCGCTTTTCTTTTTTTTTGGTTTAGTAAGTTTGACCGTAAGCGTTTTCGAGAAATTTCTAAAAAAAAATCACAAGGTTGTTTGATAATTGCGCTCCCATTTTTATATACCCCAACATTTTTTTAAATTTCGCTGTATTCACTTTTGCTTGCCAACAATGCATACATTTCCATTGTGTGCGCCCGCCCTTATTTTTGTGTTATCCCAAGGGGCGAGTCATATCCCGTTGTAAGCAACAAGTTATTGTGAGGGCCCTATTACAGTATCCGTTGAAGGATCTTCGACATACGGCAGGAGAATATGCGCCCTTGATATTTTCCTCACTCTATCATCATCATATTTCTGCCCCGTCCTCAATTAATTTGGGACCATCGCAATATGTTCTTCGCTTTCAACCAATTAGTTGGCGTCACTATGTATATTGCTGTTTCAAGTACATATATCATCTTTCGTAAATTTGAACCGTCTGTTAGTCTTCTATCGGTACAATACAATACAATTATTCTTTATTGCACACCAATCACAGTTAAACAGAGACACTATACATTTGTAGAAATAAAGAAACATGCAAGGGGTGGTCTTATCGCTAATAAGTGATCTTTCCCAGACAATCTTTGGGTAGGAGTCAATAAGAAATGGAAAGCTGCAGAATCAAAGCTAAGGTATATCAATATTAATATGAATGATTTTAACAATAAAGGTTATGTCAATATTTTACTTTAACGTCATCATTCCTCCATCATCATGATTAATTATTCTCCAGTAGTGCATTTACATATTCTGATGTACGTTAAATATTTCCTCACTGTGTTTTAAGTAAGCATTTTTTTAAGAACATAACGTTCATACGTATGATTGTAGAATTTTATTCGGGAATGCTATATCTCTTAGATGAAAAAAAAAAACAATTAAAAGGTTTCATTAGTATTAATAGAATATATCGTTTTTTGGTTAACAATGATATGTATAAAATTTTTATTGCTAAAATTTTTGAATTACAGGAAAAAGCCGTTCGAAAACCTAAAGTCCTATTTACTGTTGAAGTACATACGTATGGAGTCAGTATAGCTCCGATAGAAGCATTACCGAACACTGCTAACAGCGAAACGTGACTATGAGGGCACGTAAGGAGCTAAGCAAAGCAACTTAAAGCTTAGCTGTTATAAGTAGGCGGCACAAATGTCACGGCCATTTCAAACAAGTGTTTTTCAGTACAACAGAGTAGTTTCGATATAGTAAAAGAGAGAACTATAACGTCATAGATTACTGAGCACACATTTTTTTTAAATATTTTATCATTAATGCGAATGTAAATGTGTATAATAGAAATAAGTTACAGTCAAATTACATTGAACAAGTCAATCACAACATAATAAATAATTTATGAACAATTGTACTAATTCTTAAATATTGTTTGCTTGATGTAGTAATAAGAGGAGAGGCATATGTCCAGCAGTGGACGGGAATAGGCTGATGATGACGATGATGATGATGATGATGATGATGATGATGATGATGATAATGATGATGATGATGATGATGATC
>DWMG01002567.1:0-13041 GCA_018244855.1 Elbella merops
AACTGCAAATTTAGCATCTCGGGCTCCCTACTAAAAGGCCTATGTATATTATAATGTGTGATTTTAGTTTTATGGCATTAACCATGTAGTTCATATGGACATGGCTATTTAGGGTCCTATGGATATTTCTAGTTTTTATCTGTACTCTATCGTACTCATAATTATGTATTATTTAACCAGTATGACGCTGAGTGTTTATGGTCAATGCATACTGCACTGACCATAGACTGACCACTGCATTGCATTGTCGAGCGGCTATCTGTTTAATTAGGTATATTAAAATTTTAGACTCGCTTGTGACCCTTATAACAGTAGTGCGTTGAATATAAATGAATAATATTTTTTCATCATTCAAATAACGACGCATAAAATACTACTCCTTAAAATTAAACAAATATTTAAAAAATCGTGTATTATTGAGTAAGTAATTAAATATACGACAATTACTATAAAAATTATTAACAACTCAATTTTAGACAGCTTCACATAACAAAAACAACATGATAATAGTTCATTAATTAATAATATTACATATATTAATGACAATTGAGAAAGAAAGAGAAATGAAGGATGGCATCAAGAAATACAGACTTAGAGAAAAATAGTTACACATACATACTTTTAAGCCTTAGAAGTTGTATCAAGTAATTTCTTGAATGATTTGACTGGTGCGTTTGCTAAGCCATCGTAAATCCAGCTTACGCCGGGCAATCAGAAAGTTATCCAGGCTGATTGGCTGATCGACTTGCCTCTATGGCAATCCAGTTACTTGTAACGTGCTTATTGGCAATCCAGTTGCTAGTAACATGAAAAATATTTATTACATTGAATACCAATATAATGATCAGTATTAAAGCGTAATTTCACGCCTGTATTTCCCCAAAGCGATGGACAAAGTAGTATAGTCTTACGTGATCCCAGTTACGTTTACTGTTTCCATATTAAATAATATTGAAAAAACAAGGAACACCATGCCTATAATCCTCGAGTAGGCAGAGGAGTGTAATACACTCCCACGTTTTACCAGGTACGTTGACGTTCCAAACATAATATTTCTCAATTTTAATGCAATTTGCTATTTATGGATGATGCTCAAGATGGAAATTAAAATCTACAACATGTTATTGAAATCAATTAGATGAATAATGACAAAATACAACATATATTATAATATAATCATTTTTATAAGATTTGTCTTCCCTCATGCTGTGCACACCTATAATTATAATAGCATCTAGCTTTAATTTTCTATTATATATCGTGTCTTTTTTACTGTATGACTGCCTCGTTGGTCTAATAATTGCAAAACCAACTGCTAAACAAGAGGTTTTAGGTTCGAGTCCCGGGTCGGGCGAACTATTATTGGGTTTTGTAAATTAAAATTCACAGTAGCAACATGGAGTCTGGGTTTGTGTCCAGTGTACAGCAACAGACTCATCTCATATTCCACGGAACGTATTTATAATATTGTATAAAGGTGGGCGTACGACACTCTTCTGCCTGTACTTTCGGAAAAATATAGGTGTGATATTATGTTTAATTTAGTTTTCTTTCGACATCATCGTCAGGCTCTAGATGTCCGCTGCTGGACATAGGCCACCCCTAATCGGAGCCACTCCTTCCGATCCTGGGCCTTCCGAATCCAGCATCTCCCCGCTGTCTTCTTCAGGTCGTCAGACCATCTGGTAGGAGAGCGACCTACGCTCCTTTTACCGCTCCTAGCTCCTTCTACATACAAAGCTGAAATCCTGTCAGTTAAACTGTAGTACTGTTTCGATGTACTGAATGACAACGCGCCGAGTCCAACGCCCCAGGAACCGTTTCTGATAATGATTTCAATTGTTCCATTTCTTCCTGCGCGAACTTTTCTTCCGTAAACAGCTCTATAAGGAAGTTATTACTGTAATGCATAGACTCGAGTTCTTGTGGATTGTGAATGAAATGTTATAAAATGTTTAATGTTAAGAAAACCAAAGGGAAATCTTTGTCTGTATATAATAAAACTGTAACTGATCGCTGTTTGTGCACGCTAATCTCAGAAACGGCTTATCCGATTTGATTTTTCATTTAAATCGGTTAACAAATAAAGAAGTTATGTCAATCATCACGTAATATGTACCAAGAAACATACAGCTCAGATCTACATGATCAATCATCATATTAAACTGGGTTCAGCGTAGGCTGGAAGCGCGTCAGTTGAACGCGAAGTGGCCCCACGGTTGGGTTAGGTTAGCCGTACGAAGTCGAGGGCACAGTTCGTATTAATTCAATTGATAAATCTGAGAAGTGAATCTGAGTGAGAATTTTCAAAACGTTTTTAAAAGTCAATTTCGCTGTAAATATACATAGATTAAATACGCTGTTTCACAATTCATATTATTTCACAGATGGGTTTTTTAGATTACCAATGGTATCGGGAAGCAGTGAGTGAGGTAAATACATGAGTCCAGCATGTCCGACACATAAAGACACTAATTCACAATAGTTGCTGATCGACCATGCATATAATTCTGTGTAACAGGAGTTCCGTGTACTTTCACAACACGACGGCGTTCTACTTTGTAATTTATTATTGCTATTTACCGCGACTGCTGTTCGAAAGCTCCTAGGTTCGATTCCCGGATCGGTTAGTGTTCGGTACTGTTCTAAAATAGATTTTCTATTAGACAATTCTAGTAGGGGGTTGGGGTCTGGGGCTGTACCCGATGTATGGCAATACACTCACGGGTTATTCCATGGTGGAACATTAACACTTGTGAAACGTGGGAATGTGTTACACTGCTCTGTCTACCTCTTAGGGAATTACAAGCGTGATATTACGTTGAAACTCGACTACATTGTAATATGTCTTGCGATATGTTGGTTGACCCGGGGACCGAACTCAGTACTCCTTGCTCAACATTCGCGCTTACCCCCACTAGACCAACAGGTTACTCAAGTCTATAATCTAGCTCTGGGCAGTATACTAAACTATTTAAGCATAATCATATTTGGAATATGTAATTTATCAGCTGCTGGTTAATAATAATAAAACATAATACTCGACCCATTTATCACTCCACTTGTAATATGGGTCTCCTCTCATAATGAGAGGGTTAAGGCTATAATGGGCCACGCTGGCTAAATGCGGGTTGGCATACTTCACACACATTATAATTTTTTTTTTATAAATTCTAAAGTGTGCAGGTCTTCTCACGATGTTTTCCTTCACCGTTAGCGAGTGATATTTAAATTTAAAACGCACTTGTAAAAAGGTGCGCCATGGATTTGAACCCGGCACCCCCGGAGTGAGAGGCTGAATTGTTAACCACTGGGCTATCACTGCTGCTAGTTCCCGCAGTACGACCTCTTCAGGCTTGCTTTGGGATAAGGTGGTCGCGGGGAAGTTCCAAGATATTTAATTTTCACCTTCCTTTGTGTTAATTTTGCTATTTTGATGTATCAGCAGACAACTGATAGCAATAAATAGTTATTTACACGCTGTGTGATTTACACGCTACTTACTTTACACGCATCATAAATCGTTCCTAATTTGAATTTGGCAAATGTTATTCCATTCCATTAGTTCGTACTCCAATTTAAAGCCACCTTCCAAATGGATTGTAATAGCTAATTTTACAATTATAATCGAAATGTATTTAAACTTGTAACGATCTTTAGCCTTTTGATCTATAGCCGACGACTAGACATTAGCGACGAATGGAAATAGGAGATTGCTATCAGATATTAGTAATCTTATTAAGAGTGCGCTCGCTGCCTGCTCATTTTTACTGTGTTCACTTAAGAATGTTAAGTTGGTAAGTCAAAACCGATATTTGTGTGCAATCAAATCGTATCTAATAGTATCAAATAGTATTTAACGTAGGTGTCACTTAGTACTATTATATTTTACGTACCATTATGGCAGGGCCTTTGTATATAGGGCAGAAAACACGAAGTGCCAAATATGTATAGCCGTACTAAGCCTAATGTTGTTCTTCTGTTCGTATATTTATCAGTCTCTTCATACATGCGCACCTGTTTCGAAGACTTTCGACGTACTAGCCAGTATCTATCGTATTTGGTCAAAAGCCTTGGTCTCATTTCGCACTTCTATTAACATTGGGGCGTAAGGGGTTCCAACCACCGTCTCAGGAGCCCAGGCCAACCTCACCTGCATGCGGTGCACCCTGCTATAACAGACGAGGCTCTGGCGACCGGCTAATTGCGGTATAGTGCAGCCTAAATAGGCACGGCTAAATGCCCTGGCCGCTGACGGGCAGCAGCGTCGGCGGTGCGAAATGCCGTGCCCTGCGATCTCCAACCCGCATGCCCAGCGTGGAGATTACTGGCATAAACCCCCTTTTGGGGGAGGCCTATGTCCAGCAGTGGACTAAGATAGGCTGAAGAGATTAGCTATTTAAAAATAAAATAGCCTTACAATACTTTCTAACGGTGGATCTCCACCAGCTTCGATGAGCAGTACTTTCCAATCGTTTTCTTCTGTCAAGCGGCTAGCAAGAAGCGAGCCAGCAGTCCCTGATCCCACTACAATGAAGTCGAATGAATCGCCATCTTAAATAAAAAAAAAACATCTGTATGGCTTACGTACATATACATTTTACTACGGTGATATCATAAGTAATGGTGAATCATCTTCATCAGTAGTTGAATTTGTGACAAAACCTTTGGAAAGCGTCGCATAATGCGTACTGTTTCTCACCTTCTCACAAGTAGATGTTGGACAGGAACGAAATCTTTTGAAAATTTCTAAAAATTTTTACTTCGCAATTTTCTAAAACTTTTACAATAATTTGTTTGACACACTATTGGATCATTATCAGCAGTATGTAGGTACGTGAGTAAGTACATCATTACCATTTCAAAGGCCCGTCTTGTGTTACAAAGACTCTTACTCGTAGCAGATTTATTTTTCTCAGCTCTCCATGAATTTACATTCACGCATAATGAAATTGCCAACTTTCGTTTTGCATAACTCCAAGTTGGAGATATATGTTCTTACTTAATTATTACATAATTATAAAACTTGGGCTTCGTAACCGTACTTCATACTTAATACTCGTCTCATTTATTCATACTACGAACCAGTAACATTTCGCTCTGAATAACAGGCAAGTGACAAAAGTAAATTAGCACTGCAAGTAATTAAATTCAATTTTTAGGAATTGAGTTCCTTCGATTGCTTAAATACGATCGACCACTAATACGACATACGCTGGGTTATGAAATTAAATATTTAATCCACGAGCTGCAACTAACTCTTAATAACACACGTCCCATATGCACAGATTGTATTTTTTATATTTCCTCAATTAGTAAAATTGCGTTTATTTCAGATAATAAATAGTTCATTAACTAGCCACTTTTTTGTTGAACAAGAACCCAAAATGCAACCCGCAATGACATCCACACCGTGTGCAAATTTAATGAACATAGGAAACTCACCAGACACTCTATCAGACTGGTCTGCAGGCCAAGACTCCGTTAGTAAACACTGAGCTGCCAAAAGATGGGTTAAAAGTCCAGCAAATGTGGCCCCAGCTGACCCTTGGGTATAATCTGCACATGGACTATTAACACACATGGTTTTTCCTGTCGTAAGGTCTACTGGGAGTTTATCATTTTATATAAACAGCTGAAATTAAAAAATCCTTTAAGAAACTACGAAAACCCAAAATTGTATTTCGAGGGCAAGACACTTTGGTCACTTAGGCTTGATAATTGTGGTTAGCGAAACAAAATATTTAATGTTAAAATCGAAGACCATCATCATCATCATAAGCCTGTCCACTGCTGCTGCAGCCGCTGAACATAGGCTTTACAATAAGCGCCACGGTTACCCTATCCTCAGTATGGACAGAAACAAAATTGCAAAGATAAAAACCCATAATAAAACTGAACAAAATCAAAATGCAAACATCTTCAGATGGGACCAGATTCCCGCCTAATATTGGGCACTAATATCTCGTCAAGCTTCTTAAATCTTAAACTGTTACGTACTAATAGAACGTGGGAAATTACATTATTATAACCTTAAACTGTCCCTACGTGACTGCGGAACTCACCAATGATCCACTGCCCGGAATCAACTGAGCACTACAATGTAAAATAAATAACTGGCAACAACTGAACTTCCGGTGAGCACACTGAGCTAGTATTAATAACTTCAGCAAATGAAGTGGTTTCACTAAAACAATGTACGAACGTTCGAAATTAACATCTCCTACTGGGGTACTATACAAATATTATTGTTATCTAATTACAAATATATTATCGAAGTATATAATAATATTACACTGATAATCCCTATCGCTATAACAAAAATAACGTTGTAAGGCGAAGTGCAATGTATTTTTTTATGACTATCTTATTATGTTTAACAGCTTTTAACTTGTCTGTGCTATACACTTTTTCCTTGTATATCCATTTAAATAATTAAAAAAACGTAACATCAGGCCTGTAATGCCCGATGAGGTAGGCACAGGAGTGTATTAGATACACGTAAATAATATAACCTGAATACACATTGTTATTTATATGTTAGGTAACGGATGATTCGACCAAGTTCGAGAGAATTCTTACAAATACAAATCGGAAGAAAAACTAGGCTGCTTTTCTGAATATTGTTTTCATTGAGCAATAGGCTGATGGAAAGCAAGACGCAGCCTAGGATGTGGCACGCTCGCGTGGAAAGTGCCTATTCCCTGTTGTCTTGAATAATTCCAGGTTATAAGAATCGAGAAAGATTTAGAGATATTTAGAGATACTGAAACTATATTCACATTTATCGTACCCTTATTATATTCTTCGTACTCTACATATCTATTAGTTTTCTTTTACAATCTCATTGACTAAGCACCCTGAGACCTAGAGACAATGGAGAGTATAAAACAGCCGCAAAAAGAATCAAAATCAACCTTTATTCCATTTCAGCATCTCCCTTTCAATTATATTTTTAATCCATGTTCTAGTACATTTAGTGACAGTAAGAAGAAAGTAAAACTAACTGAAGGAAACATTATTAATAACTCCCCTATTTTTCCTATCGTACTGCTTCTCCTATTCCTATCCTACTCTCCTATCAATGTTTTAACAAGTCGATCTTCTCAATTTTAAATTTCAAAAGTATGTAACAAATTTAACGTACTTATTGTTTTGTTTGCATGAATATAATACCATGCCGCCCTAAAATGCGCCGACCGTGCAATTTTCGTTGGAGTTCGATTATTTAAATAAACAGTGAGAAGCGAAATTCTCCGAAAGCACTCGTTTTGTAATTATTCCGGGATCAGGAAATCTTACTTACTCGAGTAAAACAATCAAAGTCTTTGTGTGCTGAGTGCTGATGGATGCCGCGGTCATAGACTGAGCGATGCTCAATTTAATATACTAAGAAAGTTCCAATTTACACTGAAGATTTTATCTATATAAAATGTCTTAGACTTTTTCTGGCATCACCTGTTGTGTGAACTGAGTTTCATGAAGATTAAAAAAAACCCACACAGTATTTTACTACTGTTTTTAGTAACCATAATACGTATGTACATACATATATAAGTAGCAACGATTTAGGAACCCAACCCTAATAAATACTACTAACAGCCACATATCGGCATCATAAGTATGACAGGATCTACAACTAAACAAGGTACAGGAACAAGAATATGAGTTACGGTATCCAGTGCCTATAATAAGAGCAGGCTAAAAAAATAAAGCATATATCATCATCATCATCATCATCAGCCTATCTTAGTCCACTGCTGGACATAGGCCTCACCCAAAAGGGGGTTTATGCCCGTAATCTCCACGCTGGGCATGCGGGTTGGAGATCGAAGCAAATATACCCATTACATAATGTATCGTAATATTATCAAAAGAGAGTTTCATATTCAATCCCAAATTTGTAACAGGTCTGAACTGAGATCAAATATGTCTATCCACTATAACAAGCACGATAGATGACGTGACTTTCGTAATGACATCCCATCTTCCTATAAGTTAATTCATGCCATGAATATTTTAAGTAAAACAAACATTATTCGTTTGATCGCAACTCTTTCGCTGTAAGACCTAAGACGTGCTCCTATTTAAGTTTGTTAGGATTGAATTTGAAATTACGTGACAAGAAGTAGGCCTATAGGCCTGCTCACTGCGAGTTACTTATTAGCAGCAAACAATATTATGATATAAATCAAAATATTACGAGAAAGCAACAGGGAGTATCGATGTCAGAGTGTATATATAGCTAAACATTTTGTGGACATCTGCGTTGAATGTCTTGCTATCGTGAAGGAATTGTTCAACAATGATAGCAAGAGAATCAACCTGTTTCCATCCACTGTTGCATCATCATCATCTTCATCACGTCAGCCTTTACCGTTCCACTGCTAGACATAGGCCTATCCCAAGGTGTGCCACAACACTCGATCCTCCGCAGTTCTCTTCCAGCCACTAACAGCCGCCTTCTTGAGATCAACTGTTCAACGGGCCGGTGGACGACCCACAGTACACCTGCCAGTCCGTGATGACCATTCTCTCATAGAGAGATTCTCTCACTCGGAGAGTCATAGGCCTCCCCAACAGCATGCCACTGAGCTTGATCTTCAGCTCATTGCATCCAACCGCTACCAACCACTGCCTATATCGTCACTCCACCTACTATTTACTACTAACTCTTAATTGTCTTATTTCCAATGAATATGGACTGAACTTAAACTAACATTCATAGCCGGGGAAGGCTGCAGGTCGGGGAAGAAAGAAATAAAAAAAAACCATATGCATAATTTTAATTCTACAATTGTGACTACTTCCAGTTTGTAAGCTACTCTCTTCAGTTAAATAACAAGTTCTGACTTGGTTCTCTTAAGTTAACAATATTTGCTTAGCTTCACCTCATTAGCACTTCACAGTTAAGTAGAGTCACCTCGACCGACCTCACTTCATTCTAAATTACGGTCCACTTCTCGGAAAAGTGTAACCGTTCAAATCGTCCATTCAACATAGACTCGTAATCGCTACCTCACGAGAACAATCCGAAATACTTTGTGTCCTTGGAGGTATAAAAATAAAATACAATAAGGATACCGTTTTTAAAATTGCTAAGAGTACTTTTTACACTCTGTATCATGGGGGAAACACGATCCATGGAACTGGACGAGAAAATTTAATATTTCTATCCTCAATGTTAACTTACCCGTTAGATGCAAAATATTTAAAATTTAGAATAATCCTCGCACGCAAAGCCGTCCATCTTAATGCAATCATACCCCTACAACGATAAGTATTAGTATTAATTGTCTGTGAGAACGATCATTATATTAAATATCATCTTTCTGTAATAAAAATCTTGTTTAAAGCATAAAAGATTTTTTCTACAAAAGTTCATTTTTATAATAATTTCGTATTGAAGTTTGAACTGTTTTTCATTAAGTGTTAAATTTATATAGTACTACCATTCTTTTTTTACTTCCCTTTGCCTTAATATTATAACAATACTATAAGCTACGTTATGTCCGAAACTGCCATTTTGAGAACTGTTTGCTATTCATACAGTTAGATATCAACAAACTCTTGCAATTAAACGAACAACATTTCAAAATATTCTTTCATTCCTATAAGTTTATTTATAATAACAAGTAGCAACCATAGCGTCTAGCACACATAACTTTATAACTGGTCACACCATGAGCACCTATGTACATATCTGAAAAGAACAGCAGTTTTATCCTTGGAGAGTTAAGTGGCACTTGGAGTAGGTATACCCAAAGTTGCAATTTTTTTTTTTTCAACCAACTACAATTCCGCTCTTGGAATACAGGTCTCCTGTCCTATTGAGAGGGTTATGGCCATAGTCTGCCACGCTGGCCAAGTGCGGGTTGGCACACTTCACACACCTTAGAAAAAATATTTTTTTTTATATAAATTCTAAGGTGTGCAGGTTTCCTCACGATGTTTTCCGTCACCGTTAGCAAGTGATATTTAAATTTAAAACGCACTTTTGTAAAGAGGTGCGCGCCATGGGTTTGAACCCGGCACCCCCAGGGTGAGGGGCTGAATTCTTAACCACTAGGCTATCCACTGCTGCAATATATAGCATCGACTTATTCCAACTCGAACACTACATAAAACAAAACTAGTATTTTCCTGGAGAATACTGGACGATTCTACTTTGGTATCGAACAAGCCGGTAAGCTGTAGCACTTGATAATACTTATCAAAATATAGGAGTCTAGATAATGATAATATCAGTATCAGGGGTATTGTTCAATGTTTGAATAGGAAACATAATATTTATCAACAAATAAAACATTATCTTCATGTTATATACATACATATATGTATAATAATAATAAAACTGCAACAGATCGATCTGTACATACATTTTTTTTTGAAACCTTACTACTATATATTATACTTAAACCTTACTATTATATATTATATATTAAACCTTACTATTTATATATTATATATTAAACCTTACTATTATATATTATAGGACTTTATTAAAGCAAAAGAACCCACAATGATCAATTTTAAATTGTTTTTCCGTTTGTCTGTGTGTTGTGCACGCTAATCTTAGAAATAATTTACCAATGTGCGTCCGATTTGCAGTAATATATTGCCATAAGCTCATTTAATATTTAATATTTGTTTTATTTCAATCGGTTCATAAATAAAAGGATATGCCAATTTAAATAATATCTTTAAACTTTTAATAAAATAAAAAATACGGTTCACCTAATTAGACTGAAACCTTGGTTATAGTCTATAAAATTATTATTCATAAAAGTTTTTACTAACACAAGTTAACATAATTAATATAATAATTAACATAATAATTTCGGAGATATACTTGTCCAAAGTAAGTTGAACTTATATAATTATATACCTACCGCTGAATGTACTAAACAGAGTTCATCTGAGGCTGAATTTATTTACAGCTTTACCTATGTATATAAAGAAAATTCGGGAAAACTCAATAAATAAACGCCACGCGAACCGAGTTGGGGACAACAGTACTCGTATGAATCAAAATAACCTTTATTAATATGACACACATATCAATGATATTCTTCAAATTATGCAACTTATTATATCTGTTCAACTGACCAACTGCCTCGTTGGTCGTGTTGGTTGCAAGTGCGATTGCCGATCGGGAGGTCGCGGGTTCGATTCCCAGGACGAACACTACAAAAAAATCTAATTTAGATGTTCTAGTAGTGGTTCGGAGTCTGGATATGTGCCCGATGCATGGCAATAGGCTCAGTATCACTGAGAGTGGTGACCCTCTAGCTCACTGGCAAACGCTCTCGTCGGGACTAATCGACGCCGCCTCAAAGACACTGGGTATAAAACGCAGTAGACTTGGGGATTGGTTTGACGAAAACGACGAGATGCTGACGGGAGAAATCGGGAAGCACCGAAAGCTCTTGCGTCAGGACCGTGGTGTACAAACTGAAAGAGTCAAACGCAGTGGAACCGAGCTGCGAAAAGTGGTACGGGAAGTTAAAGACAGCTGGTGGAAGGCGGAGGCTGCTCATATTCAGTGGCTCTCTGATTCAAATCAGTTGGGCGAATTTTACGACGCGATTCGCAAACTTGTTGGTACGACATACCGTAGCAATGTGCCATTAAAGTCACAAGATAGCTCAGAGCTACTTACTAACAAGTTAGATGTTCTTAATCGATGGGGGGAGCATTTTAAGAACTTGCTTAATGTCGACCGATCTGCAGATATGCAGCACATTAGCTCTATGACATCACTTCCCATCGCTCACCAACTGGACGATACACTGACTTTGAGCGAGGTTTCTACCGCCATACGGCAACAGAAAAACAAAAAGGCGACCGGCATAGACAATATTCCTGGTGAGCTCCTCAAGTATGGTGGAACCGAGTTACATGTTACTATATGGAAATTGTTCGTGCGTATGTGGGAGGAAGAACGAGTGCCCACTGAATTCAGAATCTCTCGAATCTGCTCCCTGTACAAGAGCAAAGGCGATCGTTCCGACTGTAACTCATACAGAGGTATCTCACTACTGTCCTCACCAGGAAAAGTCTTTGCTCGTATTTTACTCAATCGCCTAATGTCTTTGTCAGAAAACATCTTGCCGGAAACACAGTTTGGCTTCCGACCCGATAGAGGCACCTGCGAGGCTATTTTCTCCGTCCGCCAGCTACAGGAGAAAAGTAGAGAACAAAGTCAACCACTGTACCTCTGCTTCGTTGACCTTGAAAAAGCCTTCGACAGCGTGCCTCGTGAAGCCTTGTGGATGGTGCTGGCGAAACTAGGGTGTACGGATAAGTTTATTAGACTAGTGCGACTCCTGCATGATGATATGCAATGCTGTGTCAGTGTGAAAGGCGAAGTCTCAGAGTATTTCGGTGTCAGCTGTGGCGTCAAACAAGGATGCGTACTGGCACCAACACTGTTTGCCCTTTACTTTGCACTCGTAGTCCGAGAGTCTCTAAAATATTTGTCCGAAGGCATCCGTATTCGCTTTCGCTCCAGCAGCGGTGTTTTCAATCTGGCTAGACTTAAGGCTTACACCAAAGTGTCTCACGCTACTATTACTGAGATTATGTACGCAGACGACTTATGTTTTGTGGCGGAATCCCCGGATGGTCTACAGCGGCTTATGTCGAGTCTTGATGAAACATGTCACCGTTTTGGTCTGAAAATCAATGTGAAAAAGACGGAGGTGATGGTCGCGGACACATTGAACGTACCCGTTGACATAAAGCTCGGTGGTGATTCGCTTAGGCAGGTAGACAAATTTAAGTATTTGGGGAGCACTATAACATCGAAGTGCCAGCTTGACGACGAATTGAGCAGCAGAATTGGAGCCGCTGCTGCAGCCTTTGGCAGACTTCGCGTTAAGGTATTCCAGTCACACGACATAAAGCTCTCTACGAAAGTAGCTGTGTACATGGCAATTGTTCTGCCCAATCTCCTCTACTCCTCTGAAACGTGGTGTCCGTATCGTAAGCATATCCGTACGTTAGATAGGTTTCATCTTAATTGCCTCCGCACCATAC
>DWMG01002568.1:0-13040 GCA_018244855.1 Elbella merops
TGGGTTGCAGGTGTCCATGGGCGACGGCAGTCACTTACCACCAGGTGACCCGTTTGCTCGTTTGCCCCCTATTCTATGAAAAAAAAAAAATCGTAGTAACTTACCTTTAGAACTAAATGCACTTCAATCTTATCTGATACAGTTAAGATTGAACAACCGGTCGGAGGCGTCTCATCGCTCAGCTCGCTGTTCGCCAAAGACTGCACGCTTCTAAATAGCTCCCTGAGTTCCGCCTCGTCGAGTTCCGGCGCCAGGAGGAGATGAGCGGTGGTCTTCTGTTTATTAGTAAGGTTGTACTCTGACCGAGTAGAGCGGATGAGATGCACCATTTTCAGTACCGTGTCTACTTGCGCCTCCAGTCGCTCGTCGCGCCACGGCGTGTCGACTTCCTGAAGAGATACAAGGAGAGTCGGTTACCCGACAACGGTATTCTAATAAAGTTCACACCTAGCGGGATTCGGCCAATGGCGAAATCGAAACGTAAACATAAGGGGAAGTGCGCTCAAAGGGACACTCACGGTAGGGTAGGCGGCGACGCAGATGGAGACGCAGGCGGGTGAGGGGTGCGGCAGGCGCTGGAACAGGTCCTCGGTGAGGTAGGGCATGAAGGGGCTGAGCAGGCGCAGCGCGCAGCGCAGCGCCGTGAGCAGCGCGCGCCGCGCCGCCGCGCGCCGCGCCGCCGCGCCGCCGCACAGCACTCCCTTCAGGTGCTCCTGCGGTGTACGCCTTACTGCTTTATAACCGTGTATTTTCGTTACATCTACTGCACGCTAAACCGCCGATATATGTTACTTCACGCCTATAATCCCCGAAGAGGAAGGCAGGGGAGCGTAGTACACTCCCACGTTTAACCGGTTACGTTTGCGTCCCACGATAGAATAGATGGTGAGACTATTGGCGACACTATATGGTCTATATGATCTATATGGTCACTTTCAGAAATGTTTACTAATAAATTTAAGTAAATCTACTAGTACCCGACCCGGAACTACAACTCAGGACCTCGAGCAGCAGTCGCACTTTGCAATCACTCAACCAACGACATAAACACTAATAATGGAATCAAAGTACTATAAATGTTCTACTTACGAGTACGTTTAAAGTTTTTCCAAAGAAAAATTGACTTACTGTATATAATATCATAGTAGGGCTTATGAAATTGACTCATGTAAACAAAGCTTTAATGTGATAGCAATACAATTCAATTTACCAAGTACACATCACACAGGTCGTAGAGCCACAGGTTGTAGCAGTGCGTGGTGGCGGACGGGAAGTCGTACACCTGGAAGCCCGCGTTCACACGCTGCACCGTCAGCGACAAACGCGACAGTATCCAGCGGTCCATTAATGATAGGTCGTCGGATAATTCTTGTGATTGCACCTGAAATATGGCAACGTATGGATGTTCGACAGTAATTACTTATTTGTATTGACTATGTACAATAAGTCAATAACAGTGAACAGTTATTTTATAATAAGATTAAATATTGGAAGAACTGGATTGTACAGAGTTAGTTGAACAGATCGTTCACGTTCATTAACTATTGTAAATGTGGACATTATCAATGTTAAAGATTTATACACTTTGGCGGACAACTATTCTTACAAGAAAATGAATTAGTTTTCAACTATATGTTAAGGAGGCACTGCATCTCACATATGATTCTCTTCATTATCTTTAAGAGAAATATTAAGTACATAAAAAAACAAAGTTGCATAATGACACAATTAAACTGTCTCGTTGGTCGAGTGGTTGTAAGCGGACTGTCCATCGGGAGGGCCTAGGTTCAAATCCCGGGACGGGTATTATTGGATGTTTCTACTTTAGAATTTCTAGTAGCGACTCGAAGTCTTAATCTGTGACCGATGTATGGCAATAAATAGGCTCACCACCTATTCCATGGGACATGAACGTAACTGGTAAAACGTGATAGTACCTATATTTGCTACACTCTGCTTACCCCTTCGGGGATTACAGGCCTGATTTACGGCACAATTAATTCACTGCTTAATTAATTTAACCATTACCAAACCTTCACTAAAGTTCTTAGAAGATATTGTATACAACTACTACCGCACCTCATATATTGCGTCTTTGGGAAAGTACATGAGGGCAAACTTAGTAGCGTTCCACAGTTTGTTGCAGAAGAACCTGTAGCCCTGTACACGCAGGATATCCAGGTTCAAGTCGCGGCCTTGCGTCATCGCGCACAGGGCGAACCTGCAAATATTGAGAAACACATAAAAACCATATTGTTGCGAAAAAATCTTAAAAAATCCAAACATCAAATGGGTATGGGGCATTTCAGTTTCCATGTTACTTTTATAATGCTAATTAGAGCTATTGTACACTATGAACAGTACTAGATCAATATAACGTGGTCAATATAAAGGCACGGCTAAATGCCCTGGCCGCCGACGGGCAGCAGCGTCGGCGGTGCGAAAAGCCGTGCCCTGCGATCTCCTACCCGCATGCTTAGCGTGGAGATTATGGGCATAAACCCCCTTTTGGGGGAGGCCTATGTCCAGTAGTGGACTGAGATAGGCTGATGATGATAAACTAGTAAATGGCATATATGTAGCACATGATTAATTATTATTTATATGATGTTATTAATATTGTTTTGTCTTTATTTGCAGCGTTGATCGAGCGGAGCGCTGGCAACGAGGAGGATCGCGAGGACACCTCGTCGCACTTCTCGCGGGTGCTGAAGCTGCTGGTGCAGGAGAACATCCCCGGCCTGCCGCCCGGCGGCGGGCTCGCTGCCAAGTGAGTGCAACTGGCATCGTCATCATCTTCTGCACCATCCTCACCATCCTCATCATCTGCACCATCCTCATCATCCTCACCATCCTCACCATCCTCATTATCCTCATAATCCTCACCATCCTCATCATCTGCACCATCCTCATAATCCTCACCATCCTCATCATCTGTACCATCCTCATCATCTGCACCATTATCATCATCATCAAAAACATTCATTACTACACTGTTGGACACCAGTCTCCTCTCAGAATGTGAGGGGTTCAGGCTATATTGCCAATCCGTCCGATTGGCATCTATACCTAATGTTATTTTTAGTGTCACTGGTGACTGTAGAGGAAAACCCTTCTGAATTAATACAATGAATTAGCGGTTCTTTGTGACTGTAACGAGCCTCTGAAGCGACTCTCAGAACAATCCAGAAGTGCTCTCTATTTTGAGTTCGCATGCAAAATCTTGGCCGGTTTCCGCTTGCATTGTGTGCGTTACAGTTAGATTTGCGTCCCATAAACTTCTTGGTGACGTCTCCTCGCTTTATTTATAACGTCTAGCTGTAACACTTAGTAATAATGAAACATGGCTCCGGTTCTCTCGTAATTGACTACAACTGTGTTGCTACTCACGAGAACGAAACAAAGTCCATACGGATTTTTTTACATATACATACATACATCTGAATCTTTATATATACATAAATAATGCGATCAATTACTTAATATATATATTTGACTGCCTCATTGGTCGAGTGATTGCAAGCGCGACTGCCGATCGGGAGGTCCTGAGTTCAAATCCCGGGTCGGCTACTATTGGATTTTTCTAATTTAGAATTACTAGTAGCGACTCGGAGTCTGGATGGGTACCCGGTGGATGGCAATAGGCTCACCACCTATTCCATTGTGGGACGTAAACGTAACTGGTGAAACGTGGGGGTGTACTACACTCCTCTGCCTACCCCTTCGGGGGTAACAGGCTTGATATTACGTTTTTTATGTTACATGTTACTGTTAAAATGATTTTGATGTATCATAACTTGAGTGAATTATATATGAGGAAAATTTATCGCTGCGAAGAGATTTAGACCTTCACTATCTAACAACAAAACATCGCGTTAAAAAGTAAAGGTATTTATTTATCTTTACGAACGCAGTGAAATTAGTTAACTATTTTCAAGTATTATTTATCACGAGGAATGCAGTAAAGTTCGTTGACTTTTCAAGTAGTTATTATATTATCATGCCACGTCCTATTCACGGTAGGCCGAGAGTACTGGGTGTCAAATAGGTCTATCATAACAGACTTGACGTGCTTCTTCAAAACCCATCACTCTTTTTTACTATAAAATGTTTCGTGAGTGTTTATACACATGAGTATATCCGTCACTTTTGTTACGCGTACATATTATGTACGTTTTCCATTATTCTTAATATTAGTTAATAACAAAAACGTAACGTTTTCGTAACAAATACCAACAGATCAAACATCGTTACATGGGTAATTATGTTGATATATTATGTAAGTGGGCTTGTTTAGTTTTTCTTGACATAAGCGTAACGCGCGTTAAGCAATGCATAGGTAGATACTTAAAGTCGTAAACTTACACTTCATGTAATATTTACATTTTGAATTTACCTTTGCCATTATTAGTAGTAATATTATTATTAGGTTTTACTTCCACCTGGGGACTTGACAGTTGTATCGCCAAGAACGAGCCATTTTCGAGCTATTTCTTGAAGAAAATTTAAGTGGTGTTGCATTAACATTACTTGTGAATTGTCTATGAATATTGTTTTAACTTAATTATGATAACAAATTTCACTGAGATAGAGATGCTTTTTATTCTACTTTAAATTCAATTTAATTATTTGAAAGTTAAAAATTATTTTTAAATTTCAAATTGATTTGAAATTAATTGTAGTATTTGTTATTTATAATCAAACATTAGTATGTATAATTTTTATTTCTACGAGGGTGTTACAAACCGGAACTAGCACCTAATATATGTAGGTTATAGGATTAATTGGTTACCAATTTGGTTATTTACCGATTATTTATAGTGAATATTATTTTACATTTAAAATCCAATTTCATTCGCTAATAGTATTTAATTGGTCGGCAATTATACCCTCCTGTAGTAAAAGTAGGTGTAACATCTAGTCGTTTCATTTACATGTTCAACATTACCATAACCAAGAGGTCATAGAATCCGAACACACGGGTTTCTACGAAGCACAGTTTAATAAAGCTTTTTATTGATACACACATACATTCATACATGCATTCTCTATTTTTGCATTAATGCATTTTGCTACTGTATATTATCTACATAATTGTTATAACATGTAGAAGCTTCAGTGCCCACAACTTGTATTTCCGGATTCTAATGCATTTTGTTTTCTTTTATTTTATGACGGTAAATTTTGTATTGCTTTTTGAAATTCTTTTTTTATTATTGAATTCCATTTTTTAACAAATTTTTCATGTCTTTTTCTTACTTATCGGAATAGAATTAATCACTGAAATAATTTAGATCCTTAATTAGAAATATGTACAGATGCTAAGTAACGATATGCTAAGGATAGTTAAGACTAGGCATACCCTCACATACCTTTTTTAAATCATCATAATATGATAAGTTTTAAATCATAATAACTAGGAGTCTGTATCTGTGCCGGTTTTATGGCAATAGGCTCACACCTATTTCATAAGACGTACATGTAACTGGTGAAACGTGGGAGAGTACTACACTCCCCTGCCTACCTCTTCAGGGATTACAGGCGTGAAAGTACTTTTTATCATAATATGTATGGTTACCCTCTCAATATGAGAGGAGACCCATATTCCTACAATGGAATTATATAGGTCGACTAAAAAAATGATTATTTAAATAACTTATTAACTGATGTTAAAACTCATGCATTACATTTCGTGCATTAACCAAATATACGCTGATAATCTTATGATTATTATTACCCTATCTCAACAGTTCTTTCACGGCACCTGCAGAGTTCTTTCGACACTCATCAATCTCTTCACACATGCACTAGGTTCGAAGACTTGTTAATTGTAGAACTTAAACGTTCACACGAGGGACGTTGATACCCAAACAGCATTCTCTGGCGAGCACGTATTATGAATACTTACCTAACTATGGGAAAACACGTGAGGTGTTCGCTTACAAAACATTCTCTGTTGTTTGAAGGGTGTATACGAGTTGATCTTTGTCTTGATGGATGTACGGATGCACGAACTGCTTTCTAGTTTTGGTATTTCTTAAGTTATAAAATTCGACTTTTGAAGTAAAGCAGACTTGAATCCGCCATTTAGATATGTTATATGGCTTTGTTTTTACTGCATAACTTGAAAGTTATTACAAATAAATCATCATCATCACTCTATCTTCGTCCACTGCTGGACATAGGCTTTCCCCAATGAGCGCCATCGTGCCCTTTTCTCGGTTTGCGTGTAGGTACTTCTACACATCTGGGAGACGAGCATGACGATGTATTATTACCGTTTAGATTAACAATTGAGTGTCTTGTTTGTTTAGTGGATACACGTGAATGTTGCTCAAAACGTCCCGGGTTCAATCCCCGGGTCGAAGGGAGCATTATTGGATTCTTCTGTCTTGAAATTCCCAGTAGTAGCTAGGAGTCTGGTTCATGCTTGATGTATGGCAATAGGCTCCCTCCTATTTCAAGGTGGGACGTACAACATAACAGGTAAAACGTGGGAGTACTACATTCCTCTACCCACTTCTTCGGGAAAATGTAGGCGTGACATTATGTTGCTTTACATAACAACAAAGAATAAAATCTTCGAACCACTGATTAAAAATATAGTGTTAACCTAACTAATAGCCTTGGATATTTTCGTAATGGTGCGAGAAAGTCTTAGATAATTATGCGAAATCTAAGCTAATCTGTTTTTATTGCTCGAACAGGTAAGTTATCAGTGATTTTTATAACTCGTCTCAAAGTTCATTTCCATCCAAAGCTTTTTATTCGTTTTTCGTATATGATTAACGGAGTCGACAAAAGTTATAACAGTTCAGTTATAACAAAAAGTTGTAATTTGCATTTTTTTCAAACCCTGCACTAACAAAGGAATTGTATATAATCGCAAGTATAATTTAATGTTACTTGTACATCAGAAATAATGTAAACAAGCACACGAAAAGTGCAAAAAAGCAATTAAAGCAATTTCTAATTGTTATATTGCAAACACCGTTTAGCACATTTCTTGGAGTTATAATTTTAGTGTGATTAGTATTACATCAACACGACTGGTCCCTTACGGAGTAGCCAGAGAAATCCGAATATCAAATAATTCTATCCTTACAGACCTGACATGCTTTTCCTACATTCATCAATCTCTCTCTCTTTTCGTACACTAATAAACTAATGCGTTTTAGATAAAACTTATAACACGTTAAACTCGCTACACGTACCGCTTAAAACATTACTAGTTAATCGTTTTCTATATGACACGTTACTTAAGTTTGTTTTGTTGATGAGTTTCAAGAAACGTCGTTCATTTTCTTTTAATAAAAATAAAAAGTAAATCGTTTTTTTTTGTCGAACTCATAGAGACTATTATATAAAATCGATACGATAACATTTTGCAAATGATTTCCATATAATAATCAAGTAAATTAAAGTGTCGCTTATTAAAATATTAAAAAATAGTCAAAGAACGAACCAATAAAATCGATAAATAAGTTATTTAAAAACAAACGTCAAATTCGAAACGTATTTAAATATTTTCGTAAAAAGTTTGTTTGTTATACACGATATACACGTTTGTTCTTATAAATTTACAATAAATTAAAGATTAAATATGTGGAATACCTATCCTAGGAAGCCCCACTCATGAATGAAGAAGTGCAATAAAATGCAGAGGAGTACAATGAATGGAGACAATGAATTATGACAATTTAATACTCCATAATTAATGAAAGAAGTGTGTGTGTGTGTGTCTATAACATTCAAGTAACTTAAACCGTGACACTTTGACATTATCAATATCAAAAACAGCTCTAGTCATAAACGCTGCTCGATTCGTAGTCGCATTTGTCACGGCTCAGATAATTTACTAAAGAATTAGCTACATTATATATACCTATTTATTAATTTATTAGTATTATATTGTTTCGCCAGGTTTTTTGCCGGGTAGACAGAGAGCAACAAGTGCCAAATACCTCTATCATGACATGCTTCACATTCATCACTCTCTTCATACGCGGCCGCTAGTTTCGGAGACTTCTGATTCCTCCATCAGTCAGTGTCTGACCTATTTGGCCAAGATTCCGAGTTCTGGTCTACATACTTATTAGTACTGTACGTGAACGGATACTCATTTATTGATTGCTTGATTAATGTTTCACGAGTACAGTTTACAAATAAAGATATAATTGTTTATTTGCCAAGAGATTCTTGTTCTCAATCTTCCATTGTATAACGGTACCTGTGTTTTTATTTTATTTAAAATAGTTAATCAGATAACGAATTTGCTCGACTCTTGTAATAATAATACATATAATAAGAGCACAGTAAAGGTATTAAGGATGAGAAATCAGCGGAACGACGTACTCGTGCATGCAAACCTTTTAGTCGCAAATATATTTTACATATCTAACAGCTTTGTGTTTTAACTTGGTTGCGTGGATCTTGGAAGACAGAATAGTACATTAATTCATTCTTAATTACTATTAAAAAACGTAACTAATGAATAAAGATTACTATCTCGTGTCTCCCAAAACGCACTCGACCAGCGTGGCAGACTACAATCTTAAAAAATGTGAAAACATTTTGTCAGTGCACCCTAAAAGTACCTATATAAGTTCCCATAATAAAGAAACAACGTACCGTAACTTCACACATGTAATCCCCGAAGGTGTAGATAGAGGTGTGTAGTATACTCCTACGTTTAATCATTTACGTTTACGTCCCATAATGTAATAGATGGTGAGCTTAAGCTGGTTACAGATCCACACTTTGAGTCACTACTAGAAATTTCTTATAGAAAATATAAGTAGGAAAATCCAATAGTACCCAACCCGGGATTCGAAAATGCGTTAAATAAACATGTAGGTAAACTAGTGACTTCACGGTAACATGAAAAGCAATTTTTAAACAAAGTTGGAAGCACGTTTCAAAATGTATGAACAGGACCTTGGTTTAAAAACCCAATTAGCAATCCTTACGATATTGCAATAAAACTGCTCCTTCTCAGCTGTCAATCAGTGCAATATGAAATTTAAAGCAATAGTTGGGTAAATGAGAATGTGAACACGTGAACTGCCCACGGCCATTTCACAAAATAACTTATAACATCCGAATGTACCAATCAAACCTGAGTGTGATGTTATGAAACGTATAAATGTAGCGAAAGTTGTGTTATACCGTCCAAATGGACATTATTACCCTAGAAACACGAAATTACCCTTTAATAACTCAATCTTTTTTGTTTTCAAGTCATCACTGACGGTGTAATTGAAATTCGCGTTAGGTTTTTCATAGCGACTAATGTTTAATAAACTAATTTAGCGAAATAACTGTTTGTATTTGCACATGAAATATATCAGCAACATACAAATGAAGGCCTTCACAGTAATTAGGAAATGTTAAAGAAACATTAGCTAACATGATTTGGTTTCACAAACTCATCCTCATATATCGGAAAGTGAAGGGTAATAAAAATAGTCAACCATATTGGACATATTTCGGTTGGAAAATGTCACATCTTCTGATTGTAATTCTGGCAAGAAACCCGTGTCCAACAGTGGAACGGTGGAAAAAGGGTCGATAACAATGATAATAACATCATGTGTTATCATGAAATAAACAAACAACGGAATGATAAAAAATTTGATTGATGATGAAGATAATCGTATCAACCGTGATCACATCATGTCTGCGTTATGGACAAGTGTATCCCTTTCTATCGAGCGTTTTACTTTCGTCGTCACGAACTTACGACACCGAATTTTTTCCATTTCCAACTTTTATAACAATAATGTACAAGTTTTAGCATTTTGGGTTGCAACCGCGACATTGGGTAAATAACAGTGATGGCCATAATGACTGAATCAGTTGGTACTTGATGGATAGCGAGATCCAACGTTCCGGAAAGTTATCAGAGCGTCCCGCGGCGCCTAATGACGGTGGCGACGTGATCGAGTCGCCGGAGACATCGCTTTGATACACCAGATAACGTAGATACTTTCTACTATAATCTTTAAAAACAGACAGTAACTTTATAAATATAACATCATACGCATATCATAGTACGCCTGTATTTTCCCTAAGTGGTAGACAGAAAAACAGGCAGCATTTTTTTAAACATAAAATAACGCCTATATTTTCTCTAAATGGTGAACACAGAAGGGTAGTAATGCCACTTTTCATCAGTATGTTATACGTCCATTGGAATAAGAGGTTAAAGGTACCGATATAAACATTACAAACTCCTTTTATCAATGCTATAAATATGAAAACATATAAAACAATAAACACAGGTAAAAAATCGTGGATAAGTTCTAAATTCAAAGACGAACAGTTTATTTTTCAAATAGTAACAAATAACGAAAGGATGCGTGCGTTAGAATTAAAGTAGGTATAAGACAGAAATTTAATAATATTTAATATTGTAGAAATTTTATTGTGATAGATCCTTTAAATGACTATGATTGATGAGTAAAAGAACTTGTCATTCTTAACAAGAGAATATTTCACAACGATGGAAAATTATGATTTACATATGTATTTATAATTTTAATTTGACGTATACGAATAAATACATTATTGTTCTAAAACTTTACTATAACAATGAATATGCATACTCGTATACATGAATGATTAAGTAACAAAATGTAAGCATGTACCTACTTACAACAGCCAGACCAACTAACTAACACGAATATTGATATCTTTAATAAACACAGTGACATAAATTACACGTGGTTGCAACTTCAAAACTTGTACCAATGTAATAAGTAATGTACACAAAATCATGTAATTACAATAAACAGCGGTGCTCATACCGATATAATGGTTAGTGTTTATTCAACATGCGCATGTCTACCGCCAGCAGACACTTGTAAACGGAACTGCCGTATCAAGGCTATCTATCGCTTTATCCCATCGTTCTAAGCTTTTATGTTACATGAACGATAAAACGTTATGCTCTTCTCGTGTGCTTTAAATGTTTATAGCTTATATTTTGCGTTAATTTATTGATTTAATACAATGGATAAACTATATTGTTATTGAAAGAATTTTGTATTTACTTTAGTAAAGAGTTTTATAAATGTTTTCATTTCGTACATTTTATTGATAACCACAAAAATGGACAGAAGACATTGAAAAAGGAACATAAGAAGAGGTTTGCGTATTCTATTTAACAGTTATTATATGGTCACCCCTTCCCGTCAAGACAACCGAGAGCCAAATATCTTGATTCTTACAGATCTGACACGCTTTTACTACATTCATCACTCTCTATACATGGATGGCAGCTTTGGACATTTCTGATTCTGACATCAGTCAGTATCTGACCTATGTGACCAAGACACGTGAGTCATTGTCTTGACTTGCACATCCATCCTTCAATACTAGGATTTCCACAAGACTTATTGATAGACTATTACTAACTCCAAGACAACTAATTTCAATAGAGCATAGCTCTACTGGTCAGTAACTTTTTCCAGCCGTCCTGTATACAAATCTAACATACAGCCATTATAAACACATTTATCAATCAAACAAAGGAAATATTCGTATTGTTTGTTATTCGTTTTAAGGTACATTTTCTTTTATCTCCGTCTCCCCTTTCTATCTAGTCATTACGATCGATGATTTACAAATTTAAATCTTGCGGTCATTTCTCGATGGTTATTCATTATTTTTACGGTCGGCAGCCCCGGTGCAAGTTGAGCGAGAATTATATAAAAACTTGTGTAACATTTTTCTATCTGTAGCGGCAATGATGCATAACTATTATCATGTAACGTACGTACTCATGCTTTTTTGTACAGTAAGTTATGTTTAATGTAAAATAAAGCTTCTACGTACGAACTTGTTTCTTGTATCGGGTGGTAAAATTTTTATTGTGCTAATTTATTAAATATTAATGCGTTGATAATTCTAGCTGAACGTCCGTGCTGAAAAATTCAAGATTTGTCACTTATAAATCTAATCACCTCAATCTACTGTCATATCTAAAGTTTTGCGGCATTAACTAATATAAATACTTTAATTCATTCAAACACTTCTTTCTGTACTACAAACATGAACACCTTAAGGAAATCGTTGACAACGCTCCATATTAATTCTTACTCATAAATCTTGGCTTGTCTTTACGAGAAAAGATTTATTATCATATGCTTATATAACAAAAGTTTTCGAGTTGGGCAGATAAATCGAACACACATTTATCTGCTGATTTATTATAAAAGGGCATGGGAAATTTAATATAAGCTGTAAATTATGATAATTTAGGACATACTGCCAGATATAAATCAATATATAACAATAGAAAAGCTTCTATAATAAATGGATACTAGGAATAGTTGTAATACATATATTTATATTATATTTTAAAATAACGTAATATCGGAACATATTACGTTTATAATCCCCGAAAATGTAATCGGAGGAGTGTAGTACACCCCCACGTTTCACCAGTTACGTTTAAGTCCTACAATGGAATAGGTGGTGAGCCTATTACGGTACACCGTGCACACATCCAGACTTCGAGTCACTACTAAAAATTTCTACTATTTTAAAAACAAACCGTATAACGTTTCTTTACAGAGGACAGGGCGCGATGGCGCTCATTGGGGGAGGCCTATGTCCAACAGTGGACTGAAATAGGCTGATGACGATGACGAACTTGTTAGTCTAGAGGGTTGAATTAAAAACTGTAATTTCATATTTTCTCTGTCTGCACATTCTCATACCGGAACAACAGTTAATGAACTAGGAATAAGTTATGATTCCCAACCTAGAAAAATAAATTAAGATTTGTTTTATCTATTGACTGTCTATCTTTTAATTGTCTTATCTATATATCTAACTTTATATTTTCTCTATTATATTTTTATTTATCTTCTTTTCTTCTATCCCAATGCTCAAATACTAGACCTGACCCTTGTATACTGATATCTTAACAATAATACGTAAGGATAATTTTTTGTAACTACCTATCTTTAAGAATATTGAGCGCACGGAAGCGTGTACCATTAGACGTAGTTAAAGCTTATAAACTTGCTTTG
>DWMG01002569.1:0-13035 GCA_018244855.1 Elbella merops
TCGTTCTCGTGTTAAAGTCGCCCTCCTAATGACTTTACGTAATTAACACTACATAAAAAGTACTATGAGTTTTTCCCGCCTTTTTTCTTTCGGTCTTCCGCATCTCCATCATCTTAAGAGGTATAGAGAGCCCCTGAGATTAAAAGAAATGTCAGTTTTGACGTCTGTAGATCCAATTAACTACATTTTATCGTAATTTATTTAGTATAGATATAATATGTAAATATATTCATCAGTTATTCTCATATTTTCATATTAATATTATTATGTAAGTCAAAATAATTTGCCCCAATATAACCCAGATAATAACACAAAGGATTTAAATAATAATAATAATGGCGTGACGATATACGCAAAGTGGCTGGCAGTGGTTGGATGCATAGAGCAGAAGATCGAGCTCAGTGGCATGCTCTTGGAGAGGCCTATGTCCAGCAGTGGACGATGACAGCCTGATAGTGTGTGTGTGTGTGTGTGTGTGTGTGTGTGTGTGTGTGTGTGTGTGTGTGCGTGTGACCTTTGTTGCAAGAAAACCGTATTTCATCAAATGCTCGAGAGAACTATTAAGGGATCACTTCTTAATAACCCAACAACATCAAGATAATTGTAACACACTTAGCGCTAATGTGAACCTGTCCGAATGTTGTAACAGGATCAGTGTACATCTCCGGGAGATTATTGGCTCTATTAAAGATATTAATGCGGGTACAGGTTAATGGATGGATATTACGAAGATAGATGATCTCGTAATGCAAGCTCGGATTAAGCTTATTAAATTTGGATCGTATCTTTATCCATTTGTGTTTCTTATTAATCACAGATAAAAGGTTTCCTATAGTTTCTTTCATTTTGTGTCTTTCTCTATTTGTTTCGTTACGAGTTCCTGTGTTTACTTTGAGTGACTGTAATAGATAATAAACTGTAATTCTTCTCGGTTTTTAAACGAAAATATAAATGTTTTTTTTATAAAGCGGCATTTGTCCGAGGGGATTACTTTTATGTTAACCTGACAAGGTCAATACTCAAAGAGAAATACAAGACAGTTACGAAAACATTCAGACTTGGAGAATACATCAAAATAATATTTTATACTATTCATATTTCATAGTTTTAATGTACACTCCGTCAAAAATCCAACCCGAAATCCTGTCATTAAAAAAAGCGCCAAAATGCAAACAATCTCAAACATTGTCAATTGTTCTAATTGTTTAACTATTAAATGTTTCGTGAGTGTTTATAAACATGATTATAAATGCATGCTCGCTGCAAACGCCGGGAACTCATGAAGAAGGACGTCGTACAGGTCCGAAACTAGTCGGGCCACCCCAAAAAGTTACGTGAGTTAAGCCGGTACATTTATAATCATGTTTTAATTGTTTTAACATACCTATTACATATGCTCTGCTATTAAATATTCCGTTCATGTTTCGGACGGATCTCACGGTCCACTTAGATGGCAACGCAGAAGCTCTAAAGTCCGTTAAAGACGGCGTGTATGGTAATGACTTCCACTCGCAAGACAGTCGCAGCCGACGCAAGTGTCTGCGGAGCATAAATCATAGCAGTTCACCTTCAGTACACTAGCGACTTTACAGCTCGCATGGAATATCATAGCTTTGTTGATTCATCGTATTATCCTCTAAAAGAAATATTTGTGCCTAAAGATTTCGAAATACAATATTCAGTAGATGTCGGTGCTAAGACAGGATGTAGTTAAAATAGCTTATTAGCTTAATGTAAAAGATGAACGAAGAAGTTCAGGTCTTTAAGGATACAGATATACAAGAATCAATGATTCCTATCTCGAAACCGACTCGGCATAACGGTAACGGATAATCGGTTCCAATGATTCCAATGACGCTGATAAATTTTCCGACCATTCAAAAATTCCCAACGCATCAACAATAAAACAAAGCTTCGGGGAAGTAGCGGGGATGTGTCAGTCGACGCGAACACGTCATCAAGCTGGCAGTAGCTATATGGTAATGACTTCCACTCGCAAGACAGTTGCGCCTGACGCGAGTGTCTGCGACATAAATCATTGCCAGCGGCCCATCTCGAGTGTAGCTGCGCCTTAAGTGCGCATTGCACGAAGTGTGCTTAGTCCGTGGGCTCGAATGCTTCTGAATTGTGACTTCGTTTTTTATAATGTATGACCCTATTTCTAACGCCCAAGTACTTTAAATTACGTAATTTACATACAACATGTAGAAATTTAAAGGACACTGATAGCATAATTAGTGACTTTTCATTTTTTTTTTTTTAATATATGATGTTGCAATAACGTAGTGATGTACTCTTCCAGAACGTTCCTAAAAATCTATGAATTGATAATAGGATATTAATAATAATGTGATGAAAAAATATATATGCAAATAAATAATATTGGAGTGTCTGTTTGTAATATTATAATAACCGCTTGTTACTAAATGCATATGTATGTCTACAAGGTACATATGCTAAAATAACATTTTTTACTATTTTTGTCTGTCTGTCCGTCTGTTTGTTCTGCCTAATCTCTGGAAAGGCTGGACCGATTTTGACGGGACTTGCACTGGCAGATAGCTGATGTAACAAGGAGTAACTTAGGCTACTTTAATTTTAGAAAAAGTTTTGACTTCCATGCCAACGAAGTCGCGGGCACAGCTAGTATAACAATAAGACAGTGAAAGCATCACGCTTCAATTCATAATATTTTGTGGTTGAAAAAGACGAATCAAATTTTATTTAGATTTGAAATTAAATAACGGAGCTTTTAAAAAGTTAGAAGCACAAAGCGGCTGTGGCGTGACCGTGCAGTGATTTTCACAGCGCTTGTAGCGCTTACAAATTACCACACCGCATATAATTATCGTTACAACAAACACTTTGAAACTTATTCATTTTAATTATAACAATTAATTTTATACGTTTTAATTAAATTGTTCACTATTAACTCGCACTGAATAATTTAACAATTGCGAATGAACATCAAAGGCTTTCGCGGGTAACTTGGAGGTACGTACCGCGTTGTCTCTTCGATGCTGGTGGAGTATATAGACAATGGTTATTGCAGTTCGGGTTTGAGGTATGAAAGAAATATGTTAAAATGGTGTGAAACCTAAAGATAAATGTAGGTAAGAGCTGGGAAAGACACCATCATCTTATTACAATTGTAAAATTGTTAGCAATTCGACCTACTAATTAATATACATATATGATCGTTTCCAATGAGAAAGCATGACCATTTCCATTCTAGTGTTATTTTTCTCCAACTTGAACTTATAGCATAAACTAGCATAGCTAAATAGCATAACCGGCCAATGATAAAAACGAGAAAATATAAAAATTGTTTAAGTAGAATGAATGACTAGATAAGTCATTCATTCTACTTATTGTTTTATTTTCGATGATCACGAACTGCCATACAAACTTTCACCCCCTATTTCAACTCCTTTAATAACTTTTTCGCGATAAAAGGTAGCCTATGTCCTTCCCCAAGATTCAAGCTATCTCTGTACCAAATTTCACCTAAATCGGTTCAGCGATTTAAGCGTGAAGAGGTAACAGACATACGGACAGACACCCTTTCGCATTTATAACATTAGTATGAATATAATACATTTGATAGTTCAGCTATTTTTAATAATGTTAAACATATCTGTAATCATATTATGATTACAGATATGTTTAACACCCCTTTTGAATAAGTTGAATAACCTTATGCCGCAGTGTTCGAACTGAAATCAAAACGTTGCTGCTTAACAGCAAATATTCATTGTTTAAACAAAAGGAAGACAACAACTATTTTTTTTTTTCAATTTTTAGACAACTTTATAAACCAACGATCTTGTAATAAAGTTAGAACATGAGTTACCCCAAATATTTATGTACGTGTTGCTATAGCCTAGCCCAGCTAACCTAACATAAAATCACGCTGGTATTTCCCCGAAGTGGTAGACTGAGAAGCGTAGGCACACCCACGGTTCACCTATGATGTTGCACTTGGAAATAGCAGGAAAACCTCCGCGCTAATACTTGACATAAATAACAACATTGGTATAAAATTCCGTGAAAATTCACATTACAAAAACGCGTCAATGGACATAATTTTTCCTTAAAACTGCGTTCGGCCCCCGTTCCAGTTGCGTGACCATGTTATGATTTCACATTGCGAGGTGTTACCCTTACAAACTACAGGGCGGAGTGTATCATTATTACATTATGGCAACACCGTGCGCCATTCTCGTAATAGGCTTCCTCGGTGGCGATTGCATCTAGCGTGTGGGCGCGGATGGTGTTTTTAAATCCATAAATACATTGCATGCTGTAATTTTACTCGGTGATATTGGGATTTTTTTTAAACTTCTAGCTGCTCTTGGTATTAAACTGAGATGATAAAGTCTTGTTGGATGTAATCTCATGCGTCTTATCTTTTCATCAACATCAACATAACATATTTACTGATTGTAAAATTACTTCAAAAATCTTTTATAATAAGACTATTAATAATAACAACGGTGGGCTTCTGTTTAGGATTTGAAATGTAAAGAAGTAAACAGAATGTTATAAAATAAACATAATATGGCGGAGGCTACGTTTCACCAGATACGAGTACGTCCCACAAAAGCCTATACACTGGCATAAAGCTAAACATAAATTTATGAATCTTTTTTTTCAAAAACGTAACTTCACGCCTGTAATCCCCGACGAGGTAGGTAGAGGAATATAGAACACTCGCACGTTTCACCGGTTACGTTTACGTCCCACTGTGGAATAGGTGGTGAGCCTATTGCCATGCATCGGACACATATCCAGACTCCGAACCACTACTGGCAAATCTAAATTAGAAAATTTTGTAGTGTTCGACCTGGGAATCGAACCCAGGACCTCCCGATGGGCAGTCGCACTTGCAACCAACACGACCAACGAGGCAGTCTATTTCCATTTTAAATTTCATTAACATCAGTTTAAGATGAAAATGTAAAAGATTAAATGTATAGAATATAAAATTATAGAATATAGTGATGACTACCTACATATTTCTCTCTATGTAACCGACACATATGAAACCATTGTGATTTGGGCGGATCTAATGGCATTCTCTTCTAGACAACTCCGAATGAATGAAACGGCAACCTAAAACCATCGACACGTAATAAACAAGAAGTGATATTAGCTCAGGGATAACATTTTGGACTAAACTTTGTCCTCGCTCTCCAGTATCTGATTTTCCAAAGATAATAAGTTTCTCAAAGAATACAGTTGAGTATTCTCGAAGAATACAAAGAGTACTGACTGAATATAAAGTGAACTTACACGAATTTGAATTATTATTTATACTTTGTTAGATGCGTGTACACAGCGCTCTTGCAGTAAGCTAACACAATAGTCTATGGTCCCTTTCTCATTAAAATATGTTTTAAAGGGCTTAGGGGTGTATGGTAAAGTTATAAAAGGTTAGAAGTACTGCGGCTGCCGCGGTTTCTTCATTATGATTTGTTTGTTCAGAAATCCGAATTATTCCAGCATATCCGTCATGGCATAACGTGTACAGGTTTAATGCTATCATGTTTGTGCCTGCTTTGAGATAAACATTGGAACATAAACTGAAACTAACATGTATTTTCGATAGAATTGCGGTGCAGTCGACGGTATATACGGTCTTAATCTTGCACGAGTCTAATATTTGTTCTACAAATAATGCGATCGGTCCAGTTGTTTGCATAGCTGTTATTTTAACCCCGTTACCTATACCTGTGTGTATACTTTACATTAAGTACATATGCATGAGCCGACATACATTATTTGTAAAAAAAATAATCGACCCATTATAATTCCGCTGTTGGAATATGGGTCTCCTCTCATACTGAGAGGGTTAAGGCCAAGTCTCCCACGCTGGCCATGTGCAGGCTGGCAGACATTATTTGTAAAATCGTATTATATAATTAGATTTATCATCAGATGGCCTATACGTTTGTTTGCTAGGGTAATTAAAAATAAATATTTAAGTCTCGTTTTGTTTTCTTGGTGTACGTATCTCAGGTATAGGTAAAGTATGGAAGATTAGTCAAAGGATTAATATTTTAAGATTTAGAACATGTCGCTCAAAATTGTGTTAATAAATGCTTGGATTTCTGACTAATATTGCCATCATCCATGAACCTCAGCTGCTTCGAGCCCAAAAACTTTACTATATAATTTTACATGAGCGTACTATGGTATTTTTTAATAAATTACGACATGTGAAGAGATCACTGCAAGTATATCAACTGAGACGTAATAAAGGTAGATAGTTGTGGATAGCATATGAGTACCTGGCTCGGACTATATGTTAGGTATGTGTCAACAGCGCAAAGACAGTGACTACAATGTACCTACATATCTATAATTTTACGGGCCCGTTGGTCCAGTGCCTACGCGTACGGCTTCTCAAAAAAACGTTTTAAAAAATTGAATTTTTTTTCTTCTTTTTTTATAATTATATATTAAATTTAATTTTAATTAAATTCATCACTTATTCATTTCAAAAATTATACATACATATGCGTTTATTCGTTTTTGGTTACAATACATAAGAACTCAATCTCTGTCTGAATTAGAATTCGATGACCACATTTGAGCTGTCGAATGTTGCTCATGTACTGATTAATTAAATGAATACACCCACAAATAAATATATGGGTATTCGTATTTGTACAATATGATAATTTACGAATGTAGGTACGTGTATAAAAAATATGTAAATACAATAAATAAATCAAAATAAAAGAACAAAAGGACGCTACTATCTAAATTAATTCAATAAACCTCTTTGCTTTCCACTCCACCGTAGTAAACAATTTAGCGCCGTGTAAAAGACCTCAATAAATCGACAACGACTTCGATAGAGCCTTTACAAGATTAATAGAACCTTTTTCGTGATACCAGGTGGCTAGATAACCTATTGGAGGTTTATTGGGCTAATAACTTGACTTTAAAATGTCGTTTTATTTTGCTCTACAATTGACTATTTAAACGCTACTTTGTCTAATTACTCACCGTACTAAATGGATTGTAGACTAACGACTAACTTAGACTAACGGCTTTGAATTTCTTCGGGCTTTTATTTTAATAAAGATTTAAATATGTAACAATAAATTAACAATTTATTTCAGAGCTGGTTATGTTTTTTTTATCTTTGTGTGTTTTATACCACTTACAGTATCGGACATTCTTTTATTAAACTACGAGCTTCATGTGCTGTTATTATAAGATGTTTTAGTGTCATTTGGTACCATAAATTGCTTATGGGTATGTGGTCCTAATCTGGAAATATATTTAGTGATAGAATATTCCGCTTAGACCTAAAAAACATTGTCGTTTGTTGTTAACTTGTGATCCAGAAATGGTCCAGATATGATCGTTATTTATTTTATAGCCAGTGTGAACGTTAATGAGGTTTTTATCTCAAAGTGTATTTATCTATAAATCTTAACCATAGACTAATTACAAATTATTATCAGTATTATCACATCATCACGCTAGGCTCCTCACGTGGCAAGTAGAAAGTACCAACTTCTATCTAAATCGGTACCCTTAAACACCTGACATGGTTCTACTACGTTTATCACGCTCTTCATACACGCGTGCCAGTTTTGGAGATCCCGACTTTCTCACTCCCCATCAGCTACTGTCTGACCTGACCTGTTTTTAAATTATGGTCATAATATTTGCAATTTTTGTGCTCACTGAACTGAAACATTGATAGAATGTATCCCTTATCAATTTTAATCAGAAAGCGGCTGGGGCGCTCGGCCACATTAACTCAAACTTCCGATATTTTCAAAGGGTCATAGATAAATATCGGTAGCCATGGGAAGATCTGTTCGAACTGCGATCAGATACTTATCGGAATTTGGATAAGACGATATATATTATGAACACAATTTGAATGAGATATATTTATGGTTTACTGTTAGGATTGTTATATTTGGTCAAAACATAAGAAGATCTAAGATCTCTGTTTATTAATAATATAGACTTTGCCTTTATAACCAATTGATATTTTATATTTATAAAACACGAATCTGTAATTGATTACTCTCTTTAACTTTATCATTCCACTGTTGGAATAATGTACGATACTCTCAGAATAAGAAGAGTTCAGTCCATTATTGTATGTACGAGTATCTACTGGCCAGATGTGGGTTAGCAGACGTAACTCGCTTCAAAGAAAATTCTGGAAAAACATTTAGAGCTGCAAGTTGCTTTACGATGCTTTCCTATATCATTTTAGTTAGTTTTGTTTTTAGAGATAATGAAGTAAAGGTAATAGTAAAAATAATAATAATAGTAAAAGGTAAAGTTTAAGTTTCAGGATTTGAAATTCAGAACCTCTGCACGGGAGGTAGGGTTATAAAGCACCACACCATATTTTTTTCTGGATGAGAAGTATCTTGGGTGATCTCCACACAAGTCCACCTGATTCTAAAATAAGCATCAAAAGTTTGGGTTATAGTAGCCAGACGACTGATAAACTAAATATATAAATATACATTTTTTTAAAACCAAACGGAATAAATACTAGTTCGCATCACACGAACATTTATTCTAGGTGGGGACCGAACCCACGACCCCCGGCATAGTAGTCACGTAAAGGAACCACTACCCAAACAGGCTAGTTACTCTGTAGTCACACATAATTAGTGAAAATTATTATATATAGTAGCCATCATTATATTCAGCAGATACACTTAAATTAACTTATGAACGATACTAATTTACTTACGAACAAAGGTCTCTCTAAAGGTATTAATCATTAATTATAAATTCATCATCATTAAATCATATCAACTTCCAAAAGTTATAAATAACCGAATGAATAAAAAATAATTATTATATTTATTCCATCAATAAACGGAAGTTACATCAGGTAATTAATATCAATTATTGCGGTGCCCTAGATTTGATATGAATTACTTCCCCAAGGAGGTCAGAACACCTATTTGCTTCAATTTACATTTAATAGGTTTCGATACCGAAGCAATTAATGTGAATGACCTACTTTTGTAATTTATTATTATGATATCACAGCAACCAGTCTCTTACAAGCTAAGCAGAGAGCAGTGAGTTGAATATATCTGTCCTTACAAACCTGACTTATTTCTTCCACATCCATGACTCTTTTCATAATATATAACCGTTGGTTTCGGGGACTTCTGATTCCTCCATTAGCTAGTATGTAATGTATTTGCTTAAAATAACTTAGTCCTGGTCTATGTTTCAACTGTTGTTGACAAGTTGACCTTTATCAACGGCTAGTGAAATAAAAATCAAATTTGGTGCATTTCCAAACTGTGCGAAATTTTCAATTTGGATTATAAATGTAATGAACTTGATGTATCAATGATTCATAAAAAATCTTTTCATTTTGAAGATTATCTTTCGCTATCTTTCTGATTACATAACAATTCCGTTCTTATAAAACTTCTGCTTGTAATCAACCAAAAACTCAACCAAGCGCGATTTGAGGTCGTCGCTTATAGTGAAATCTGCACTACTTAAAAAGTTCTGGAAACTTCGAAATAAATTATAATCCGATGGTTTGGGGTGGGAAGTGTACAGAGGGCACGACACCATTTCCCGACCAAGCTCTAGTAACATTCTACGTATTGTCCAAAGACTACAAGACCTCGAATCGTCCTAGATTTCCCAATTCTAGCATTTTCTTCACCCTACGTCATCATCATCTTTGCGCTTTTCCCATCTAGGAATAGAATCTGTTTTTCTCTTGCTTTTTTATTCACTTCACTCTATCTTATACGCCTTTCTCTAAGATTAATATATAATATTCACGAAACTTTTCCACCACTGTCTTGGCATCCTCTTCGTCATCGCAGTTCTATGCGACTGTTTTTATAAAAATGTAGCTTATAATAAATTTGAGAATAACGCTTAGTTGGAAGCAGTTCAAAATATATCAGTCTGAATTTTCTGTCAAATCGACTGTATGATCTTTTCCTAATGCCAATTACATTTCGGTCCGATTGATGCCGATTCATCATGTCTGGACAACGTTCTAGTACGATCCATATTATTGTAGATGTTCCATTTATCATCGCCCGAGGTGATTCATAACAAAAGAGTTCGTATAACCTTTGGAACTAGTTTTGCAATTTGAATCTTGACGTTATGTGAATTTTGTTTCTATAAGATGACATGAGAGATGTGTCCGTATGAATTATTATCCAGATTATTTTTATTAGTGCAAGATATGTTGTTTGGTTTTTAATTTATGTTTATAATAAACAATACCAAAAATTACAACAAGGGGTTAGTAGCGATAACAATTTGCCAACACTCTCTTGCCAATCGATTAGGCTTTGTATTTAGGGGTATTTTCTCGGTGAGAGCAAAAAATTCTCATGTTTCTACTCAGTAACGTTTGTTTTATGTTATAGAAGTGATATGTGGGTTATCGTATAAAACGTTTAGGTACTTCATTAAACAATCTTAAGGTAGTGCTAGCATGTTGATTCAAATTCCAGCCTCGCACTGAGAACGATAACGGTGAAGGAAATTACCGTAAGCAATCCTGCATAACTTATAGTTCTTCTTTATAAGTTTGAAGTTGGCGAACTCGTATCAGACGCGACTTCTGTCTAAGAGTGATTAAGTACAAGGATTGATGAGGATGATCATGACGATAATTATGGTTAAATTTGTCTTCATAAGATCAATAACAAGTACGCCATGGCCCTTAAAAACTTTACGCCACATCTTTCATATTCATTTGAGTACCGTTGCTAAGTATCGTTAGTAAACTTATCGTCATTGATGTTACCTCTGGCGAATTTTTCAGCAAACCTTTTTATACTACTACTATCACCTACAAATTTTTCGTTAAAACTTTGTAAAACTGAGCACTTACTTTGAACACGCGAGTCTCTCGTTTGTGTCTGTTTACTGCATTTAATATTATTAGGGTTGCTAGTCGTTTGCTATTTTAAATTTTGTACATTTTCAAACAAATAATACTTGCAGTGTAGCTATGCATCTTTATTTTCTTTAAGTAGTTATACCTAAATATACAGTTGAAATGCAATTCAAAGCCTCAATCCGTTAAAAAAATATGTCCACTCCGTGCGTCGTACATTTCCAATTTACTGCATCCGACGTAGATAAGATACTAACATAAAATTCCAAATGGAAAAATAATTTTTTTTATCTAACGAGGAGCTTTCATGACACCATAAAATTTTCGTAACATCGTAAAAATTTTAATATTTAGTAAATTTAGTTATTTGTATACATTTTATTTGAGCGATTCTTTTCATTCTGGGATGGTACCTGTGGAAGTCCAGTATGGAAGCGTTAAATAGGTACATGTTGATCATGATTTGTTAGATCCAAAAAGGACATGTTACAATCTTTAGACCTTTTCCTTTAGTAAACCTAGCAAATAAAAGAGTGGTCAACACGAATGTATCGTAGCTAATGGTGCAATTGAAGAAAATAAAATCGACAACGATTTAGAAATTCTCTGAGCACGTATCGGAGAAATATCCAGTTAAGTATACATTGAGAAACTAATCTTCGTAGCAATCGTCAGCCCTGGGCTTAAAGCAAGCATGTACGAGTAAGTGTTCAAACGTTTCAAATTGCCCGAATGTTTCGTGATCCTCTGTAACAGATAAATCTCCGTTTTCCAACGTCTCGTTCGTTTGCTTTTGCATAAGAATACTAAGCTAGACTTTGCACAGTTTGTTTCTGTATATCTTCCTTGTTATTTCAGTACAAGACAGGAGAATAGTTTTGTCACTTTAATGTAAAGTTTTGTGAACATTCAAGCGGTTTCTTGAGAGTTTTTTATGTTTTGTATTATACTAAAACATTGGGTTTGTTAGTGTACGTTACTTTTAAACTAATCATACTAAAATACTCCGTGTTTAGATACATTTTTATATTCACATTGTCATTCAGTTTGTCTCATTGTTGTCATTCTTGTAATGATTAAGAACTACACGAATATTGTCTAATATCTGAGTTATCTTAAGCATTATTTTGTCATGAGATTAGATAACTTCTTCCATACCTTTTTTTAATTGAAGATAATATATTTTAAGCGTCTCAAATAATTTTAAATTAAATTATTTTAATTTTGAAAGTCTAACTCAATTTAACCAAACCTAAAAAAATTGTAATCCTCATAACTGTATCCGGTGACAGCGACCCTGTTCTCAATCTAGCTCTATCTTTGATGACTAGCGAAACTACTTTTATAGTTATGAAGACTAGAAATCTCAATCGTGCAACAGCAACAACTGATCCAATTGTTCTTTACGTTTCGTTTTTATGTCCCTAATCAGTATTATCATCACAATTTTACTATCAACTTTTTCTCCTTCTTCATCTTCATCCTCATCCTTAGCTTGATATTCATCATCATCATCGTCATAGACTCTTTTATAACGCTGCAAGATAGCATAATTACGATGCATGTGTATCTATGAAATTAATTTCCTGTTATTTCCCTGCCATGGAAACATGCCTGCCTTCGAAGAACGCTCAGTATGTATTTATTGATTGATGCAGTTATGAATATTTATTAAGGCAGATAACCCTACTAACTCACCTTATTGGTTTAAGCACATAATAATAAATTAAGCAGGATTCATTTCTCATTCAGAGAAGATACGCTGGGAAAATGAAATTGGCGAGAAACATTGCTACTACAGTAAGATACAAGATGTATACTTCGCTTGGTATGACTTCAAAGGACAGTCTCTGACTCTTTAAGAGCCAATCGATTGCTTGTAGCGAGCAGTGACTATATAAATGGACTCAGTCGAAGAGATTTCAATTTATCGCTATTTACATGGAAACGGAAAAATAGCAAAAGGAAAAATAGAGAAGACAGCAAAACTCGATGATACGAATTTCTACAACAGATAATAATCGAAAAAAAAACCGACCTATTATAATTCCACTGTTGGTATATGGGTCTCCTCTCATATTGAGAAGGTTAAGGCCATAGTCTGCCACGTTGGCCGAGTGCGGGTTGGCAGACTTCACACA
>DWMG01002570.1:0-13033 GCA_018244855.1 Elbella merops
CGACCGGGAGGCCCTGTGTTCAAATCCCGGATCGGTTGCTATTGGATTATTCTAATTTAGAATTTCTAATAGTGACTCGGAGTCTGGAATTGTGCCCGGTGTATGGCAATAAATTCACCATGTATTCCATGGGCCTTAAACGTAACCGGCGAAACGTGGGAGTGTACTACACTCCTCTACCAACTCCTTCGGGGGTTACAGGCGTGATGCCACGTACGTGCCTTTCATTAAAATATTTTAATGAAAGTCAATTTAAACCCTAAATTATAATACAACTGAAAGCTAAAATTAAAAGCATATATTAATAAACTAATTACAAATTATTTCATAATGATGATAAGTTAAAATTAATCGTGATATCATCTAATGAACCAAAGGGACTTTATCGCTTATCGTTCGTCACCGACACCGCATCTCGAGTGGTTAAAACTAGTAAATATGACTTCTGTGCCCGCTGCCGCCCGCTCAATATAAAGTTATTGTCCACTCGCCTTCGCTATGTGCGCTCGTCTCCTTTGATTCCACTAGTTTTACGAATTTGCGATTTACGTTGCAAAGTTTGTTCTTCAAATGAAAATCTTCACCCTCAGCTGAGCGTCAAGTGATTATAATCTGAGCGTAATCTATGGAATAAGTGATATTAAATTGTGTGCATTGTTCAATTATACTGTTGCTCTGAATAGTGTATGATACTGACGTTAATGAATGTGTGACAACTAGTGCGACTGTCAGTGGTGTACTTTTATAAAGGATTTCCTTGACTTAGTTTTGGTAAGCACTGCACAGTTTACCCGTTTGTGCTTTATTGATCTGTAAGTCCGCCATTCAGTTTGTTACACAGTTCACATGTTTGTGTTTTGTCATTTTGAAATAATCGTAATATATGGGACATGTAATTAAGATGGGATTGTGGTACATCCTATGGTGTCATAGGAACGAAGCTAATTTGGTTAATAGTAGTAATGACAATTGACGTCATTCAGATCTTCAGTCGTATTTAAACTTCAATAAAAAGTCTTGAGAAACTGCAGATAGGACTGGTAACTTTGAAGGCATCCTATCCTTTTATTATTTTCAAAATAAAATATGTAGTAGACACATAATTATAACCTAAAGCACCATAATTGTCACCATTACTGTGTTATAAAATATCCGAGAAAAATGTATTAGAAATACTAAGGACACATATTTGTGTCCTGTTTGGTCAGGCCGATGTTGAAGCATTTGGAGTATGCCAATCTATCGGGTTAGATCAATATCTGATCTAGATCTCCAGATAGTGCTAAAAACATAAATATAACCTTACCTTATAAAACTATTTTCAATATATGTTTTATTTTGAAATAAGTAGCAAGTACTTACTATCTTGAGTGTCGATTGATCATTTAGTAAGTGTTCGAATCGTCAGGCGCTTGTCGCGTTCGAAGAAAAGTCGTCTCGTACCTATTTTAAAATCCCATAAACTGATAATTTCCTTAGAATATTTCAAATTGTAATTGTATTTTAAGCTCTCAAAATGATCAAATCAACGTCAGAGTGAAGTAATAGTGTGGATAATTATGTTTACGTACAAAAACAGTTGACCACATCATAGGCACACCATGATGGGACATTTCGAACCTAAATATGTATCTACTATCTACATACTCGTATATACAACACAATATGTAGTGAACCGGAGATTTTCTTTTAAAGTTAACAACTACATACATACGATAAATAATTATTCAAGATTTTCCTTGTCCAAGATATAATACAATTTTTTCCACTAAATGTGTAGTTCTGATTACGAAATCAGACATAATTTTATCGTATCACATCAGATATTTAGTAGGATTAATATATTCGCTATTTTTAATTCTTCAGTAAAAATAAATTAAAATATTGAATTTTGTCGCTTTTTCCTAGAATTAAGCGACCTTCGTAAGAAAATATATTAGTTGGAATCTATTTAACAAAAGTATCTATTTAACAAAAATTGTTTATTTTTTAGTTTTTGTATTTAATATATTTAATTAATGATTTGTGGTTGACAAACGTCTAAAAACATAATGCCTTCAAGAAAGTGTCATGATAGTCGAGATACATTTTGTTACATTTGTGGAAACTTTATGACTTCAAAGCAAAAACTGGAAATTACCGAGTTTGTGGAAAATACTTATAATGCTTATTTTGGCTTCTAAAATCGTGGACTCCGCCGTTAGTTTGTACTACTCGTATTTGTGTTGAACAATTAACGCAGTGTAGGTACATACTGCAAAAGCCAATCTACCTTTTGGTAGCTCTACCTTTTGGTAGCTCTACCTTTTGGTAGCTCTACCTTTTGGTAGCTCTATGATTTGAAGAGAGCAAGTCAATCATATTGAGGATCGTTGTTTTTGCTGTACCAATGTGAAAGGTCTTAACGCTGAGAATACAATTAAGACAGCCTGCGCAAATGTAACCTCAGTTACACGTCCCCTTCCACACGGTCCAGAAATTCCAGTCCTGAAAAATTCACCAGGACATAAAAACTATGGAAACAAGGTACTAAAGTCGATGGAATGTAAATATGATAGCTGATTACTGCTAGTCAATAAAACGTGATATTATTGATGATTCTCATAAAAAAATTACACCTACACGTAATTTTATCCCTAAACGTAAAAGATGTCACTTAAAATAGCCCTGCAGCAATTATTGTACTTGATATTTTCTTTGTAAGTTTTCAAATATATGAAAATCGATTTTTTCATAAAATTTTAGGATAAACGCCCTTGCCTTTTTGTAAAAAAACCTGATGTGATAGACTAATTGTGTAGATATTTTTGTGTTTAAAATATCTACTATAAATTAGTTATATTATTCACTCAAATCAAAACAACGTTCAAAAGTTTTCATTTGTCGGCCGGGGTAATATTACAAGCAAAGATTATAGTTACACATACAAGCTACAAGCAATATCACTAATTAATAGTTTTCTTGTTCACTGACTAGTGAACGAGCGATGAACAAAATTTATTTGTATTTTATAGAATTTTTAATCTTAAACTTTTAACTAAATGAATCTCACACCGTTCCGTGTGAGCAATATTAGAAAAAAAATGGGTACAAATATTTCTCTTTACACATCAATATATAGTTATTAACTAAACAGGACACCAGCAGTACAGTCCCACAGTCCTATTGAAGGTTAGCTACACCTGTTCGCGGAATCAGCCACTTGTAACAACTGCCTGTTCGTTTGCTACTCGCTTCACAAAGATATAAAATACTATTCTGTACAATGTTCCTGTATGAATCATTGTGCGTTTGATGATAAGAAAACAAATGCTATTAATATAAATTATCACAGTACAAATGGCACATTGCAGTGTACTAGAATTTTCGCGGCTGTACTCAATAATACAATTATGTGATGAATGGCTCTCAATTTATAACCTTCTTTTTAAGCTCGAAGGCGAAAACTAAAGACCAAAACTGTTTGATTAATTTCAATCACCGTTATTAAAGTGATTGATTAAATTGCAAGACTTCTCAATCGGTACATATCTGTTACATTAATCACAATTTATATTAGATATTTTGAGATGTTGAATCTAATCAGTGGCATCAGTGAGACACTAAATTGTTGACTCAATCCGTGTGCAACCTACCCCGATGAGATTGTAGGAATCCGACCGCTAGAGTCAGTAAGCTCAGTTAGATTTATTACTATGAATGCAATTGGTAATAGTAGGTTTCTGTCCCATTTATACAAGGTTGTAGCAATAGGACCATCAGAGTTAGTCCGTTTAGAATAAGATTATTTGCTGGTTATAATTAATCAATAATTTTAGTTATAATCGATTAATCAGCTCGAAAAATAAGTACAGCCGGTTCATTTATGGGATAAATCAGTAATAAATTAACTGAGTAATCTGTGTTGCAATTTAATAAAACAACTCCGAAAAAAATTGGAATTGAATTCATACGTGGCTTCTTTCTGAGACACCGGTGCAAATTTTATACAATGGTGTTAATCAATTAGTCTTTAAAAACGATTACAATTAAAGTCACTTGAATGTTTTTCTAGATTTTTCTATAGCGTGCTTACAATCCATTCTCATTGGAGTGTAATTTATTGTTTCTGTTTTCAATTCTTATGACGCAAATTTTAAACTATGTTTCTGGAGGTATTTTTTAATATTCAATTTGTATCTAGTAAATTTTCCTTTTGAGGTCATTACACAGAAAAATATAGTATCTTTCTGTTCGTTTAAACAAAAGTTATCTTTTTTGGTATTATTTGACAATCTAAAGGAAAATACTTTCTCCTTTCGAAATTTCAAGATGGGTACGTATCTATTTTTTTATGACATAATTACAATAGCAGAAGTTTTTTTTAATTATTAACTTATATAGAAATCTCTTAATAATCAATACAGTGTTTCATTTTCCAGTATTAACGAATAATTTATTCAATTTTATTCATTTATTCATCTGCGTAGTATGAGAACAACACAAGTATTGGTTTGATTTAATACCAAACACTTACATCATAATTATAATTTGTAATACAGTTACGTGCACTAGACACTAGTAATCACTATCTATTAGCGCTAGTTATACATTATGTATATTTTAAATAAAGACGTGGTCAATTGCTGTAGTCTTAAATAACTGTTCTGGAACTGTTGTAATATTATTATTACCTTAAATAATATCATTCATTTGAGATTCGTTATTGAGTTGCTTTTCCGTAAAAATGCAGTTATTAACCGAGGTCTAGTTTTGCCTAGATTTATGACAATATATATTTGTTCCTTCGTAAGTACTACAAAACCATTGGTCGTATGTAAATGATTATGATTATAATAGTATTTATATTAATTTGAAAATTCGATAGAACTTTGAAGTTATTATCTTCTATACGACCTTTAAAAGGCATAAAACTTTTTCTTAAAATAGCAACACCGTGGCAGATTTGTTTTCTGTCAGTTGACCTGTCAATTCTACTAGAGCATACAATTGTGATTTATATATACAAATGTATGATGCACATCACTCAAGAATGCTCTCAGAATCAATATGTATGGTTAGCGGATCAATATTTGATTTCTGTAGTCAATTGAAATATATGGCATATACGAGTATTATTGTATAAAATGCACATAGCACCTACATTGTACGCTACGTACAGTCAATACTTGTGGACGTATCACGCGGTTTCAATTACAATCTATCCGCTAAATGACGGACGCGTTTTACGGTCACTGTTTTTTCAGACTAAATATGAATTATGATCTTATTGTTATAATAACCAAACAACAAATGAATATGGCTTGATTTAAGTCTTGTACACAGCTTAGTGACTTACGCAAGTACATGTTTTCAAATAACGACAGGTGAAAAACTCACATTCCATAGGTGCATGACAGACGTTAGATTTTGTTAATGGTCCGCCGCACACTATAGTACAAACTAAAATGTTCGTGGTAAGGTCCTAATTTGTACATTAGATTATGAATGCTTCGATGCGTATCGCTTTGAAAAATTATAAATATTACTGGATTTGCATATAAACAAGGCTTAAGTTCAGTGCTAATCTTGCTGTTAACCTGATAATATCCACCACTGATCCCTGCATATTATAAGAAAATTTGATTTATTCAACATAGGTCTATGATTTAATATCAAAATCAGTTACTTGTATTTTTATTAATGATAATATTTTTTATTTATCATTGTTTAGTTTGCATCTGCTGATAAAATTATTTTGTGTGGGGCTGGTAGATCATGTATGTTTTTGTGGTGAAAAGCTACCGTCGCTGCCAATAGACATCTGCAAGCGAACTCGAAGATGATTTGGGAATAATATTCTAGTTGACGTTAATTTGCTAATAATACTTGTAGCAAATGTATTTAAAACACTCGCAACATTCTCTGTTTTATCTTACACTTATAATGAATTTTATGAACATTTAATGTTTACTATGAAACCATATCAATATAATAAATTTATTTATTGTGCAATACGCATTTCCGGTTGACCTTTCTGTCAACATTATTATCATTGAAACCAATTTTCACGTACATGCATAACTTAACAATAATTGAACAGATGTACACGCGTCATCTCTACGTCCACAGATATATAAATCAAATCATGTTATATCTGAATCATGTTATATCTAGCGTCAAGATATCTAGTATATAACTAACAATATACATATTAGTAGTGGTTATAAATCATTTATCTGCCACACGTATTGTCAAGGTTCAGTACGAACAAGTTTAACCTACAAAGTGCAGAAAGGCTTATTAAATACTGTTTATACTTGTAACGGTTATTAAAATAATATTAAAATGATAAAGTATGGATTTATAGATAGAAACGATCTGGGATTGATTTATTTATATTGCGAGTTAAATAATTTATTCTATTTATTATTCATTCCATAGCGCTCTTTCTATACATGAATACGCATGTATGTATGTATTTGTATCTAAAAAAAAAAAAGGTGTATAGTTTATTATTATCATATATTAGGTTACACCTTATCTTTAACGAAGACGTCACTTGGAGGGATAAACCGGTGCTCAACAGCGTGACCGAATTTAATGATATTTAGTGATTGTAATGCGTACATAAAAAATCTAAAAGCAGGATGTAGTAATAACCTTATGACACCAAAATAAGGAACAACGCACACTGAATGTGTTGCCATTATTATATAAGTGAAACATGTATTCTTCTTTACCGAACACATTTTAAAACCATATTGTTTGTGTTGTACTCTACTGATTTCAGTATATCATTGGTCACTAAACAAACATAAAAAAATTGAAATATGTTTAGTATGCGCCTCTCTTTATAGTGCCCAGTTATTGTTATCCTATCCGTGAATAATAATATCGATACGGTTATCAAAAAAAAAAAAAAAACCGGTACCTAAAGAGTAAAAAAGATCGGGAATGAGAGTAGGAAAATCAGTTCTTAATATCTTATTACTGTAAAAAGTACAGTTTAATATGGGCTGCGTAATGGCTGCAAGCTGTTTAAGGTCAATTCCTGAGCATTCAAACGCTGAAGGGATTATGATATTGAGAAGACACAGTTCAGAAGCTGCATTCTGTGTGCACTGTTTTAAATGTCATTAGAAACCTGTGATAAGATCTAGCAAGATTAAAGATAAAGATTATTGGGACAGTAGGTTGTGTCATCGAAATCACACCGAAGCTTATCTGCCAGTCAACCTCCCAGTAGCTCTGATTGCAACTGTGCCAATATGAGCGGTCTTGTGACGTAGCAAAACAATGATTATTCATAGGTAGGTGTTTCATAATGACAAACAATAAAAACAAGTGTATATTTAGTAAAAGACTAGAAGAATAACTGGTAGAAATCGCAATTAGACATAATTATAGTTCCCGAGCGTCAGGTTCTATGCATGAATTTCGTTCTAAATTGCATCTAATGTACAAATTTATAAGTTTAAATTAAGAATCGGACGTTCATTTTATGTGTTATAATAACATAAAATAACCTTTTGCAATTTTCATTCTAAGGAACGTGTGTTTTGAGTAACTATAATCTCCCCTATTACTTAAATTTTTGAAAGGCAATTTATAATAAATAGTGCGGTAAAGAAAATTGTAATGTTAGGAAACTTTACAATGTAAAATATTTTTTCCATCTTCACGCCTGCGTTCTTCGAATGAGCAGGCAGAGTAGTGTAGTACATACCCACGATCTATCTGTTACAGTCCCAGACTCCAAGCGACTACCAGAAATTCGAAGTTACAAAAATCCGATAATACTTAACTCGGAAATCGAACCCAATACTTCTCAAGATCAGCAGTCGCGCTTGCACCTAGTCAAAAATAATTGTTACTCGATGAACATAAAAAAGAGATAACATTTAATTTATTTTGTGTATTATATTTAAATATTGATATACATCCATGCCTAATAAACTAAATTTTAGTTTCGCAACATTTTTTTATATAACCATAAAATATGTATACATTATATTTAAGTTAACACGAAATAATGACGTAATTATATATGCATACGTACATATTACATTTCCGCTGTGTTTCAAGGCAATTGAGCAGTTCATAAATGACATATGCTACGACCATACGATATTTTAAATGACACAAATATAAATACATTTTATTTCGTCATGATTAAAGTCGGTAAGCCCCGCCCGGTGTCATAATGAACGCCGGTGATGATGTAGTATCTGCAAAAAAGCATTCATATAATTAACACTTGCGTGCTATGTGTTTTGAGTTTTGTTGTATTGTTAATGCCACTTTGGGTTTTACTGTATTTGGTACAATATAATAGGTATCTGTAGTCAGTTTTTATCTAATGTTGTCACATAACTTCATATTTAATGCATGATTACTTTATCATTCCATTTTCTTAGCATCTTTATGTGTTTTGAAAGTGCAGTAATTGGAGTGGTCACTTGCTGAGACTCCAAGCGTTCGAATTTCGTCTTCAGGGCTAACAACAGGGTACATCCGTATGATCGTTAGTAAAATTAGTATTAAATTATCATTTGCAAACAATCTGACTACCTAAATGCTTGATATTTTTACCCGACTGTTTATAACACGATAATTATATGCTGTTTTCAATTATCTTACATCTATGCTAGTGTGATAAATTATAGTAGAAATTATTTAAAACACGGCCCATACAAAGCAGTGATATTTTTCGGAATATAAATAGGGCCGAAATCGGTCTGCCTCGTAAGACATGGGTTAAAATGGTCAAGTGCATGGCATCAGCTGGGCGTTAATCAAAAGTTTTGCCATCTGCGGTTTCCGTAATTCCAGTTTTTACGTTCCTTTAATTGTCTGTTTGTGATATGAATTATATGTAGGTACCTGTTCTTTGTCTGGTGGTCGCAATTACTTCTACGTTACTTAATGCCAAGACTCAATGATAAATTTATGGAGTATTACATTTGTCGATTTCCTTTCGTGTGTTATAATGAATAATCAAAATAAGAATCGACCCATTTTTCTTTCCACTGTTGGAATATGCGTCTCGTCTCATATTGAGAGGGTTAAGGCCATAGTCTACCACGCTGGTCAAATGCGGGTTGGCATATTTCACACACCCCAGATTTTTTTTTTATAAAGGAGACCTACACATTTTTTCACACATTCCTTCACCGTTAGGAAGTGATATTTAAACTTAAAACGCACTTTTGTAGAGGTGCGCGCTATGGGTTTGAACCCAGCGCCCCCGGAGTGAGGGGCTGATTTCTTAACCACTAGACTATCACTGCTTTGGTCACTTATCACATGTGTTATAATATGAGACAATATGCGTATGCACCAAACTAAAATCTTATGTAAATAATCAAATACATAATATTTGCATATTTAATGTCTTATATTCCATTGTTTACAGCATAAACATTAGCTATAAAAAACGTGTGTATTTATGTGAGGTAATTAAATTTTTTTGCCATTTAAATAGTTGCTACAAAAATATGCTACGAAAACATTTACACAACGCGCAATGTTTATATTAGCGATGAAGTAACAATGCGCTTAAAATTGGACTAGGTTTATTTCATTAAGTGTATAATTGACTTTTTCCCACCAATATTTATATTTGCTGATCTATCATACTCATTTGTAATAATATCTTACGACTCATCTATGTGCGGTTCGTTAGGAAATAGACATTATGTTACATCTGTCAGTCGATGAATGTATAAGTGATGAATATTAAAGTTCATAAATATTCTTTCGTAAAAACATATATCAGTTCATAAATAGAAGAAATACTGTAATAATTTAAAATGACACACCATACACATCAAATATATATATGTATGTGTATTATGTACAGACATATTTCCAGCGTTTCTAGAAACTTCTGCTGTAACTTACAATAAGCCGACCTCAAACGAGAATTAGAGCTGTCTTAGGAGCGCCATCATAACACAAACGTACATAGTTAAATTCGAGGTAATATATATCCAACAATCTTAATACCGATCGGCCTCGTGAGTTAATTAAAAACATTTTAATTCCAATCGAATCCATAAAATCATATCGCATACTTACAATATACAAACCGGTCTACTTTTTAAATGTAATTTATGACACAAAGTTCAAGCAATGCTTTTGATTTGGCTATTATATCGCGTACTATACAATACAATACAATTATTTTTTATTGTAAACTGAAAAGATATGGACAATAAGACTTATTTGTATTGTGATTGACGAAATTGATAGCATGATCGATTACATTCTGTGCTTGATTGACAATTAAATTCTATGAATCAACACAGGCCGTGATCAATATTTCACTCCCAAAAAAATATTTGCTTCCGATAGGATCTGCCTGGAAAATTTATAGGAAAACAGTCAATAGCGATAATGGTATTTCGGTTTATTATAAATAGGAACCACGTTGGCTTTCTTTCTATTATGTAATTTATACAAACGCTACTATTTCCATGTAGTAAATAGCTCAAGACAGGAAAAAATGGCGGCTTTTAGTGCTGGCCTAGGCCTCTACCACGCCATGGATATGGGTGGTTGAGGCCGCTACGGCCTGTACGCTATGGATCTACATCCACTTCGGGTCACTGAGCCGGTATAAGTAAGTTATATTTCAAAAGTAACTATCCGGTTGTAATTAAACATGGCAAAGGCGGTCCCCGTAACATAGTCACATAAAGACACCGATGTTGATGCCACCCAGTCCATACTGTACTGTTATCATATATTCAGACACATTTGCATATACACGAGCACTATTTAGTTTTATCTGACATTGTTATAGATAAGTTAATGGCATTTCAAGTATACCATTCGCTACATACATCAAACTATCAGTCAAACCGTCACAATTATTGTTTTGACGTGCTCGGATTGATCTGATTAAGAATACACGCTGGAATACATTCATATGATTCAATGTCGAACTGACCACGCGTTATACAGGCACACCTTTTATTAATTAAATGAGTCGATTCGAAATAGATCATATCGAAAAGAATATCGATGTTAAATATTTTTTTCTTTGCCTTGAAGTAATTACAAAAGGACGATTAAATGCTTTATGGCATTTTACAACAGTCGAACTTGAGCGTAGGTAAAAGGCTGTTGCTTGAATTATAATTATTGTAGTGTGTAACTTTTTATTTAATTAATATTCGCCTTTTATTTATGTATAGATTTTAAAATAAATAAAAAAATTATACATATAATTCTTGTCTATTTAATTATTGCATTACATTTTGTGATATAACAGTTCATAACATCTTATAATAAGTTTATTTACTTGCTATGTGAGTGTGTTGGAAAAATCTTAGTTGGAGAATCCTCTAACATTCGTCAGTTCAGATATAAAAAAAACATGTAACACGTGACAGTAATCGTTTTTTAAACGTCCCGTACGACCGTCAATTGGGCGACCCGAATTCCATCGGCTTGTTTAGTTCAGCCGTAATGGTCCCGTCCGCGGAAGACTGTCGTTTGTTGCAAACAATACAATAGTTCGTTCTCTAAAACATATTTTATTAAACTGTTATAGTTATAGCAAACAGCAGGCCAGCGATCTGATATCAAACTGGCCAATATGGCCTACATAGGACGGTGATCAGTCATACACTATGCTGTGTCTAGTTAAATAATAGTAATAATAATATTTGTGTTACCGATTTTATATCTTAGAACAACTTAACATTTAGCCATTTAGTCCTAAATTAGGTAGAGAGAGTATTATGGTACCCAGACAGCTAGTAGACAAGTACACAGCACGTGCAGGCCAAAATGCCTTCTAAGTATTTAGCGGATTAATTCAAACCAAAATAAGGTATAGTTCTTACATAGATCTTCACTACCCCAGGGTTGTTGTTTTCTTCTCTTGTGGCTATCTCTGAAGATAGTAAAAGATCTCTCAGTAGTTAGTATTACACGGTAATAATTTAGATGTTATAGTAAGGTTTGACGACATTGCATACGTTGTTCCCAATAAGACCTTAGCCGAGGTTTCAAATGTAGATTCAAGCTAATTACTTATGACCCTTTTCTTGTCATTGGTTTTCTTAGAAACCGTTGAGGAAAAACCATCATGTATATAGTTCTGTCTAAATGTACTTTTTGTCGTTCTTCCATACGTAAGCATACAGTCATTTCAGATTTTTTGATGTCATTAAATCATAATGAGGAATATGATTAACTTATTTTTGCGTGGTGTCTCGTTAAGAGTTTCATAGAAATAAGTATTTAATTACTTTACTTTAATTTAATCATACATTTTAAATTGAAGACCATAAGAATTTGTATCAAATACAACTTTATCGACTTAATTGGTTAAAATGCGCAATATACATTTTTAAAATAGAATAATTTCAGTTAATTATTTGCAAATTATGCAACTTAAATTATTTATATTAAGAAAAACAATATGAATACCCAGAAAAATAGACTGAGTAAGATAAAAGACAGTCGTTTAACAGTAATAACCAGTTGACTCTTCAAATAACTGCTGTTATCGGTTAAATATTCTGACGCGTTAGAGGATTATCGACCTTAGGGGTCCAGATTTAGAACACAACCGCGTGTGACCGCATTCGATTAAATAAAACCACCATAACCATAATTGTTTAATACCGCCGGCCAATAAAGAACAATCATTCTTAATTCTTAGCAACGCTATTTCACTGGGAATGTCGTGTCCCGATCTTCGTAATGTTGTAAAGAGACCAGACAGTTGTTATAACTTCTAAAATTCACAAATTTACAAGAATTTACGTAACATTACGCCTGGTATCTCCATGGGAGTAGGCTGAGGTGTGTAAGACACTCCCATGTTTTACCAGTTAAAATTAAAATTCTAAAATGACAACGGTGTTGTATTATTATTAAAAATTAATTTACTCACATTAAAATTATATTTCGATTCTTAAAATTATTTAAATAGTATTATTATATTATATTATTATATTATATTATATTATATTATATTATATTATTATGACACGGTGGCGCACACATTCAGCCAAGGTGTGCGCCACCGTGT
>DWMG01002571.1:0-13033 GCA_018244855.1 Elbella merops
GAACGTGGGAGTGTAGCGACTCTTCTGCCTACCCCTTCGGGATTACAAGCGTGATGTTAGGTTTTTTTTTCAAAAGTCTAATGCAATATTAACAAAAATGTATTTCAATAAGTATTAATGCAATTCCGTTGCTGGGTTCCATTTTAAATAACAGTAAAGAGGTTGTTTCGTCAGATATTTACTCTTATACAATTTTATAGGAATAATTGCAGCAGTTTTAAAGCTGTATTTGACCTAGTTTTATACGTACGCGACGTACGCTATCTATCTACGTCCATACATACATATGTTCATGTATCCGCGCCAGGTTCCTTACGGGGTAGACATGAAGCATTTGCTACCTATTTATTCTAACAATAGATGTAAATATTTAAAAATCGAGTTAACCTTAGGTGATACACAGTATCTTCTCCATGTCGGAATATCCGCGGACTTCGCGTAAATATTGCCGTGAACGAACGCTGAAAAGTTTTCACATTTCAACAAAATACCGATCTACGAAAATATTCGCAGACGGCCGTGTCGGCGAATATTACATTTTCGTTTCTGCGAAATCTATGAATAGCTACTTCAGAATGTCGTTTTTAAAATTCTCCTTTTATATCGGCTTCACCATCTTTTATAAAGTACATTAGATTTAATGAGACTATTATGCTTTAATGACAATTAGACTTTAATGATTTAGAACCTGTAATAGTAAACATCGTTGTTGTCCATTCTTTTATAGATTGAAAGGTGTCCAATTTATTTCTATTTTCATCTCGAAATCTCATCTATCTCGTTATCTTTGTGTCGTCGATGGAGAAAGAAACGTAAACAAATCTGCTTGTGAATATATTATATCACATCACAGCTTGACCTTATGAAACTGTTTTAAATAAATATTCTAGTATAGTTATCATCCTGTCTTAAATTCAGTTTTCTTCGGTCTCGGTTTGGTTAAGATTATTTATTTAACAAATCGTTCGTTGGCGCACCGTACACGTATACCTACAACATTCATTGTTAATGAAAATGTATCAAAATTCAAAATAATCCGTAACCACTGCGCCTTCAGGCTCTCGTTCGTTAGCAACAATGCACCCTACAACTCTCTGCAGCGCAGAATAGTTTGTAGTAATTTTATTATGAATACCATTGTTAGTCAGTTTTACTTGTATGAATATTTTACTTATTCCTTTACTTCTAGAATAGATAGTCACGTTTCGGAGCTTTTAGGTAAATAAATCATTTTCAGATAACACGTATTGATGTGATCATAAAGCTCTAAAGTGCTGAAGTCTCTTCAAGTACTAACTTCACATGAACATAATCATAGCTAAACCTTAGCTTCCAAGTATAATTTGTATTTTATTCCGAAGGGTAGGTACCATTACTGACTACATATAGGTATTACAGGCGATCACTTCAGTAATTAGCACAATGGCGTATTTCAAAAAACATAATCGGTAGACTTGATTTTGATTAGAAGGCTTGTTAATCTTTAAACAGTTCAATAACTATCAAAGCTTCAATATTGCACTGTAAAGTTATCTCCAAAGAAAACAATTAAATATTAAGAAATATTAAGAAATACAAATATCCTTATTGTACCGATACGGTTTTATGAAGGTTTTAAAATTGAAATGAGTCCATCATATTTGGCTACAATCAGCGTGAAATTCTTAATTAATTTTTGGATGTCATTTTATATATCACAATCATCCAATGAATTAGACAACTCTGTATTGTGAAAACATAACACGAAATCGTACAGTGTCTTCAAAATAATCTTTCACTGAATAGTAACATTTATTTAATAACCATTGTAATAACTTTTTCTTAAACGTTATGTTATGTTATGTTATGTTAAGTGGTAAGTCCTTTAATTCCTCTGGTATTTAATACATTTATTGACACACATCCAGTAGCGGTTTTTCCGATAAAGGGTGGTCTTCAGCATCGCTTCGACAACTAACCTATTTTCATTTCTAGTTGTTTAATTTTATGTTTAAATAAATGACCACGTCTTATTACAAATGTAGCTACTTCATAAACATACAGAGCGCCAGTAATATACGTGGTTTTTGAAAATGGGATTTTCATGATTCCCGTGGTGCCATGCCGACCAAAGCGCGTAGTTGTTTTGCATCATAAACGCATTATTTACCATTTTTCAGTTTCCCCAAATAGTTAAACCATACTGTAGGTTTGGAGGTATATATCCTTGATATGCCAAAACTGCAATTCGACAATGAGATGTTTTGCACAGTCGTCGTACGTGAACAAGTTCATTAATTTTCTTTCAGACATATTCTACGTGTGCTTTCCATTTGTTTCTATCCCAAAAAAAAATATGGAAGAAACACAATGAATATATTCGTTTTTATATTTTACATCTAGTGCTGAAGGTTTTGGTTCCTGATAGTCTTGTAATGAAACCGTTGAATTTATTCTTATAGAGTATAAAAATTCTTCAGTAGTTGTACAAAACTATTCAAATTCCTTGCCCATTGATCGGTAGAAACAACTGAGATTAAAGATTCGTCCAAGGACTTGCAAATAATATGCGCCAAGATTTAAGACAGACGATGGCGAGCGCTGATGCAAACGCGAAACTGTGCGAGAGGAAAAAAATCTCCAACTTTTAATTGCATTGCTTTGATCGTTTAAGTTTCACGATGAGCGACCCTGTAACTGAGTTGCCGATTGAAACTAAAACAATTCTCAGTTAAATCCTTACTCGTCTTCCTCTACTCATTAATTACCGTTCTTCTTAATTTGCTGTGAAAAGTTTTATGATAAAGACCAGAACAATGTTTCACTTTGTCTGTTTGTAGCCGTGTTGTTCTTTTACTTTATACAGCTAACAAGAATGATGGTCAACTTGTAACTAATCAACATCTCTCTCACAAGTATGAGAAGGCTATACATTTTAAAATCGCGTATAATCTGTGATAAAAAAATGAGGACTCAATCTAACCTTTTGTCCCAAAGGCAGTCTCTGACTAGTAAAGGTTGGCAGTTCTGCAATTATAAATCAATTTGTTAAATCCTTTTCAAATGTCGCGTAAATGCTAATTACGTGATTGAAAGACAATATCATGAGCACATCTGCACAACTTACAGTTTACAAAAAAAAATTCGCTAGGACGTGTGAAGTCTGCCGGCCCCGATTTGGCCAATTTGGTAGATTCTCTCATTCTAAGAGGAGACCCGTATTCCTACAGTGGAATCTAAAAGAGTCGAGAAATGAACCTGATACCTCTTAACATTCGAGTGTCACTTCACGATTTGTAGCATCATTTTGACGTGCAAAAAGTGTTCTTATGAAACAATTTTGAATAAATGAATTTGAATTTGAATTTTGAATTTGATTGAGTGGCGAACAATAACACCAGTTGGAAAGGTGTACCTGGAACCAATTTGTGTACAGATAACATGAAATCGTTATGATCTTGCATATAATCTGAAGTGCTACTCCTAATGAGGCTCATGCAGAGTCTAGAGTGGTCTAAAGTTGGGCAAAACTTCATCGACTCGTTCGTCTTCGGCTAGGGATATTCTAATAGCAAGTTTTAGCCACCTACTCTTAGTTATCTATGTTTGTTGAGGAATGGTTCTCAATGTTAATGGTTGTATACAATCATTAATCTTCTCGTAGGCTCACAAGGAAATCTGTGCAGGAGCGCCATGTATAATGCGATTGCATTGATGTTTATGATCAGTGAGACTTTAAAAATATTGAGGACCAAACTATTTTATATGTCTGGGATGTCGGTAGCTGGCCAACCGGCGGGCTTGTCTCTTTTTTGATATAATTGAAACATTGTTCTCTCATCCCAGCATTCCAGTGTTTTTCTCAGTACCGCTTTATTAAACAAAACTTTGAGTTGTCGTTTTTCATTGTTCAGGGATTTTATGAAACTTTTGTTTGATGCAGACTTCTTTCAGGTAAATATTTGCTTGGCCTTTTTAAAAAGAAAGTTAGGAACGTTTATATTTACACTAGCTGTGCTCGCGACTTTGCGTATATATAATAAAAATAATCTGATTCTATGATAAAGTGGTCGATGTTTTCGCATATAATTTGCATACTGCTATATACCTATTGAAAATATAAATGAATCACTTGATTTTGTTTTTTATTTTAAAATAATTTATGCAGTGCCATATGTAGATCAGTCTAATATTATTTTTTGTTCATAAATGTGGTAATAATATAAAAAAAATAATAATTATTCTTTAGAGCAATTTCAAGAAATAATTATAGCTGATAACTTAAACTGTCAATATATATCTATAATTTAAAATATACACGGAATAAATTTTATATTTCATATATTTACGTACTACAAACTAAGTCTTCCACAAAATTAAAACGTTATATTTTTATAAATAATATCAAAATGTAAAGTATTTTGTGAAGTAAATATTTTCATAAAGCATTGCCGCCAGCTTGTATTTTACTCTTCTTGGTTATTTTAAAGGCACTACGTACTTATAAATTATATGTTCACCTAGTTATACTGAAATGCATACATTAAAAATCCGCTGTGGTCACAAGCGCGACTGCCAATCGGGAGGTCTTTGGTTCAAATCCCGGGTCGCCTACTATTGGAATTTTGTAATTTAGAATGTCTAGTAGTGACTCGGAGTCTGGAGTTGTGCCCGGTGTATGGCAACAGGCTCACCACCTATCCCAAGGGACTTACACGTAACTGGTGAAACGTAGAAGTGTACTACACTGCTCTGCCTACCCCTTCGGGGATTACAGGCGTGATGTTACGTTTTTTTATGTATAAGTACATTAAACTAGCCGGTCTTGTACGGATCTACGTGATATGTAAATTTTTGTAGAGTTAGCTTTAAAATGTGTCAAGATTGTATACTGTCGGGTTTTTTAGCACGTCCTGAGAAAAAAATCGTTTTACATACTTACGTGGACGATTGTCTTATACAAAACAAAATTTTCTGTTATACGAGTATATCTGCTCTGTTCTATACAAAAATATCTACTTTATCAATAATGATAACTTATTAACTTGTTAAGTAGGTATGACAATATTGTTCTATAAGACTCGGATGTGTGCTGGGCGCCCCGCCACTTCGCCAACGATACCCGTTTGCGGATTGCCAATTTAATCCATCCTACTATTGAAAAATAAAATTTCTTCCTTGTCGTTATATCGTTATGTTGATAGATAGCTCTCGTATGTTGAAATGTTCAAAATGCTATATTAACAAAAACAATATATGTTTAATAACAATATATATTACTACCACATTTTATAATAAAGCACTTCCTTTTAATGACTATAGAGATAGTATATACTTATATCTCTTCTAAATACTATTCGAAGAAAAAATATCACATTATCTATTTTTATTTAACACCAAATAATGTAATATTTTGAATAATTATATCAAAAATTATTTTACAGTCCCCTCTCTGTGGCTTACTGTTTCTCGTGTAACGAATAAAAAGAAAAAAAGATTAAAATACGTCATATTGCTAGTGTTTGAAAATAGAATTTAAAATTTATGCCGGCACCGACAAACGCCGTCCCTGTACATTTCTCTTATTTTTTAATAAATAATTCTCGTAAAGTCGTTCTGAAATGTTTTCTTGGTTTTATTATTTTAGCTTGAACCACGACGTATTTTAAATAGCTCTTTACCTTTGCAACGTGAAATGCTGACAAATCTGGCATCCGGATTGCAAATTGTGCGCAAAATATTTTATCGGGGATCAGTAGACAAATTTTAAATACACTAGCCTTCAACGTCCAACAGCGGACGGCGATTAAACAATTATGTATACAAACGAAGCAAATCTATGTACCTTGTCTCGTGTTGCATTTGTAGTTGTATTTTTGACATTTATCAACACACCTAAAAATGCAACATTATTAAAAACCTTTATTTTTTATTTCTACCTTATATCTACAATATTTATCGGTACTCTTGATCTAAATCCGCGTTTTCCAAACTAGTTGAATATATGACCCCCTTTTCAGGCTAAAAAACTCTGGCGACCTCCTTGTTAGGCTGTAAAAAGACAAAATTAGTAATTTAATTAAAATACTTCATTTATAACTTTATTTAGGCACCTATATTCCTTATTAAAACCGTGACATGACAGTATCGCGGAACAATTGTTATTTTGTAAAGCGCTTCCAGCTAACACTTCTGGCCAGTAAAGATAAAGTAAAAACTTTCCATACAAAACTTCATTTATGGTCAACTTCTCTATAAAACAATATATTTGAGTAATTTCCATGTCTTCAGAAGACTTTTGAAGATAATGCAAAAGATCACTCGCTTGTGGTAAGGGCTCAGGTTCCCTGCGTGATACAGAGCATGCATAATCTTCAAAAAAAGCTATTAACATACTTTCCAGTGTTGCATTCTGAAGTTGACAATGGGCGCAGATATATTTAAACCCTTTCTTGGATAAGTCAATAGAACTGGCTTATCTCACTACAAATATGAAAGAAAACCTCGTAGATTTTATTCGAATTTTATTCGCAAGCTCTTGAAATGTTTGGAATGAAGAGGAAACAAGACTACCTTCAGCTGGCAATGGAAGCTCTTAAATTATTATTAGTGCCATTCACCACCTCATACCTATGCGACCTGACGTTCCCTTCAATGGTGGACATTAAAACTAAAAAATTAATACGCTTCAATTATAAGGTTATTTGAATATCAAAATTTCAAACACAGTACCACGATTAGACATTTTTTTGAAAAAAAACGCATCACTAAAATAGTGTTTTACTGTAGTGAACCATGTAAAAACTTGCCTATTTCTTTTCGCGGCCTCCCCCCGAGTAAGGCTCTGCTACCCCCCTAGGGGTCGCGATCTACAGATTGAAAAACACTGGCTTTAATGAACTAGGCTTTGCATTTAATAAACTACCCGATAACCGCTAACTTAGCTGGGCTTAAGTAAAGTTTACAGGAATTACTTTTTGGAATTAAAAGGGCAGATCTATTTTTGTCATCACTCATCTTACGTTACGCTCTTAAAATTTCGTTCGCAAACAACAGATATAATATGAATGTTGTGGAAAGTATAATAAGTCGGTTTTTTTTAAACCCAAAAGAAAACTGCTGTAACAAAATAAAAATAATAGTGGTACTGTACATTATCTATCTACGAGTAATACTATTTATTGACAGGCTCGTTGGTCGAATGGTTGCAAGCGCGACTGCCAAACGGTAGGTCCTGGGTTCACATTCCGGGTCAAGTACTACTGGAATTTTCTAATTTAGAATTTCTAATAGTGACTCGGAGTCTGGATCTGTGCCCGTTGTTTGGCAATAGGCTCACCACTTATTCCAAGGGATTTAAACGTAACTGGTGAAACGCGGAAGTGTACTACACTCTTCTGCTTACCCTTTCGAAGATTACAGGCGTGATGTTACGTTTTTTTTTCTAATACTATCGAAGCTAGCGAAGCTTTGAAATACAACTTTATTTTATAAAATTGCTCCGCTCCCTTCTTTACTTACAAGCACTAAAACTTGAATTACTGGAGTTCGCTGCTTAAAGGAGCGATGTAGGTGTCCATTATAAATGTTGCAACGTAGCCTATCGTTCAATAATATATTTACTCTCAGTTTACCTTTTCTAATATTATTGTTCTAGAGTATGTTAGACTGTATTTTATCTAAGGCTAGGTTCATTATTGTTCCTACGTAAGAGGATTATCGAGCTCAAAAGCCGGATTCGTTATGACGCACATCGAACTATGGATACGAAAAAAACTATGAGGATTTGACTTACGCTTCAGAGTCGACTAACGAGCTTACTGTCAACCTCACAGAGGGCTAAGTAAAAAGCTTTTTTATTTAGTTTAGACCAGATATACTTTGAATCTGAACATAATTCTAAAGGAATACGGCTTTTTTCTTCTAATTTATTTTCGTGATCAGTTTCTACTTTCATACTTTAATAAGTGGCAGTGGGCTGGTCACATCTGTCGCAGAACTGATAGCCGCTGGAGCAGATATGTTCTGGAGTGGAGACCGCGACTTGGCAAACGTACCGTAGGACGCTCTCCGGCAAGGTGGAGTGACGATATACGCAAAGTGACTGGCAGTGGTTGGATGCGAAGAGCTGAAGATCGAGCTCAGTGGCGTGCTATTGGAGAGACCGGGCGAGCAGTGGACGGGAGTAGACTGATAATGACGTTGATGATCAAAGACAAATTTGTAAGTTAGTTGTCATAATTTCGCAGTATTTTTGCAGTTTCATTTTATTGAGTTGTCCCTTGAAGAATAGTTATAGATAGTTGTGTAAAACGATAGCGCTTGTCGCTAACCATCGCTTTATCAATTATTCACAAATAGGGCCGCCGCTGTTCCCTTAACCATCGTCGTTTATATAGACATTCCGCGCAAACTCCCTAGGGTTTTATTAAAGCGGGACCCATCCTTATCTACACTACGAATCTGCAGCCTCCTGACAGTAAGCCGCCGACTCCCGCCCAAAGCGCACGCTCCCGAGCCTTCGGGGCATGGCGCGATTTTCCGAGCCTACTACGATGGTAATCAACGATTCTCCACGTAAGTATTGAATTATAAATTCAAACTGCCTATATATTTATTATGTTATGATTTCCGGTAAAACGCTTCCGTTTCGAATTAATTACAACATTAGCGATCATTTTAGTTCGATTTGTCACATTTCATATTTCTCATATAAATTTTAAATGACTACATACAGCGGGGCGTGCTGTAGTCACCAGCCGCCAGTAAATGACCAGCGACTGACTGTTACGCATACCATAATTATTGACGGCCGTATTTCTGAATTATTGTTAGAAGTTTGGTTTTTCTTTTTAATTTCATTTCAATCATGATGTTCGAAATGTCGAGCCGCCAACAACTTTATCCTACTATCCAGCGATGTGTGTAGTTTTTATTACTATGTTTAAAAGTTTGATACCCATGAAGTTTGTAAAATAAAACGCAATTATTTTTTTAGCCGGCGAAGAAAACAATGACTCCGAATCTAAGACCTGCGGGAAAATCCTCGTAGTACTGTCTTGGATTCTGGTCATCGTGACGATGCCTTTCTCGTTATTTGTCTGCTTCAAGGTAAGTGTGTGGTAAGCGGTAAGTAAGTAAGTAACTTAGAGCTTTTGAATGTACCATGGGATCGATACTACAAAGTAATGAAGGTCAATTCTTAATATATACATAGGTATACTACATTAAGATCATGGGCCTCAATAGCCAGTTTCCATTAAGTTGCACCAGTATCTCGTTCTATTAAACAAGAATAATAGTTGTCTTCGTGCTCGCTTAGGGTACTCGTATCTCGGCGATAACTGTATCTGATAATAGATTTGATTTCTTAAGCGATTGTGGAAAATAAAGAAAAAAAAGATATACAAGTTCCATCAACTCGCCGCAGGAGAAAAGAAAAAAATAATACAATACTTAACTTGCTAATGCGACGTGATTGAAAAGAAATCTTTGCTGAGAATTAATTTACTTTTGCGAAGTTTTTATTGGAAACATTTATTTTAAGTGTGTCTGTTATATTTTAATGTACAATAATTGCTTACTTATATTATATAAAGATATATTCAAGATGTAAGAAATATTGGTACTTAAAATTATACTGAAATATTTTCGTATGTTATGTTAAGCTAAAACTTGTTATGAAACGAAAGCCATTGTGTTTTTAATACCAGTTACTGTATTTTCAAGTTGTGTATTTTAATGTCTCGCTTTTTCCGAACAATATGATTTTGAACTACCAAACCATTGTTATTTCATTCGCCGTTATTTTTTTAATACTAGTTACTGTATTTTCAGGTTGTCTATTTAAATGTCTCACTTTTTCCAAACAATATTATTCTAAACTACCAAACCATTGTTATCTCAATCCTAAAGCAAACACAAATGGAGTTACATTTCAATCCAGTTATTCTGTTGAAGTTCTCATGAAATATCTACCCATTTCGTAACCGAATTGAAAACAGGATGAGGTTCTCTATTCGATTTGGTTTTTTTTTCTGCTCTACTACGTGATATTTTGCCCATCGGGAACCGATTTTGATGAACATTTTTTAAAACGGGAACATGTTCGAGAGTGGTTTTATCGAACCTCAAAAAATAGTAACCTACATATACATAGAAGAAGCTGACATTTATTTAATTTGTATCAATTTAAACAAATTTATTTTTTTCAAAATCATTTTATTATTTTTTCATATCAAGATGCAAGGTGTTTATTAAAGTATATTTTATTACAAACGGTTTCGTAATTTAAATTCGCTTATCTATAGCCCAGACGTACAAATACATTTCTAACAAATTCCTATAGGAAAATAAAACATTTCACACACACGCTATTATACATCACTAGTCAATTAAATATAAAATTCGTGATAACTTTTTCATACAAATTTGCTAATACGTTTTCTACTAAACGAATTTTAAAAACTTTCAGTTGTAAAATATTTAAGCGATGCCATTTTGAGGCTCTTTTCATTCAGTCGTGATGAACGAATGAAAACAGTTTAAAAATTTCTTAACGCATTTCTTATAATTAATTATGCAAACTTAAGCCTGTGAAATATTTTAACGATGCTCCACATTAAAACTGTTAAACTCGTCACTAATTAATGTCCCATTAGGCGCTAAGCACGAATGAGCTTCTGTCATTAAAACGTCAAGCGCACTAAGTTATTTCATAGTCCATTAAGCACAGACACACACATGCAAATGAAAATCCGATTTCGTAGGTACTTACTGTTTTAAAATGGTAGAACTGCAACGCAACCGAAATGTTTTATATCGTTACTAAACTATTTTAAAGTTGGACGAACAAGTTTCATACGTTTATTTAACATCGTTTATTTTATGTCTGTGGGAATGCTCCTCATTTAGTAGCTTTTTCTCTTCACCACGATGATCTACAGAAGACACTATAGATACACACTTGTTTCATCACATACTTGTATCAATTAGTAATATGAGCTATTTTATGGCATGGTGTACAGTATTATTCCAGCAGATAGCTTAGCGAACACCTATTTACAATTAGGGCACTTATTCCTATAATAATAAAGCATATTTCATGTTTATCGTTTTAGGGTCAGCGCGGCAATGTATCGCAGCAGGCGCAATGGAATTTATATCGCAAACGTGTGTTCTGTATCAAATCTTACCAACCCCTTTCCTAAGCTTCCACTCTTCGCCACCGGAAACTCAATACCCAGCAGTGGGACAAATATATGTATTATGAAACATTTACCACCATTAGGATAAAGTAATTTGAAATATTCCATTAATAATGGATATTAACTAAAATTATTAACAATCATATAGACATGTATAAGAAGTAAAAATATAGTATCAGCGAGTACACATCGAAATGAGGTAATTTTTACATAAGCTAAAAATGAATTGAAAACGTAATTGCAGTTACGACTAAATGTTCATCAGAAGTCTAATAAATGCATAGAGTAGGGAAGCCAGCCTTAAATGTGTCCATCGAAAAGTCAGAGAAAGCAAATGAGGCTACCTATCTCTCTGTCTCTTTCTACTCGCACGCGCACAGGAGGCGCTAGCGCGAGTTCATTATTTGAAAAAAGCAAGCTGTTCTTTTTCTGCGCATGCGTCAGAAGTGAGATAGAAACAGATTGATAAGGTATCGCGATCGTTTCTCTCTTTCCAACCGTCGGACGTTGCCGCTTACAGGCAGCCGTATGTCTTCGCTACTCTATTTATAATACCTCTACCTATTTTCAAGCAACATACAAGATATGTGGATGCAGAGCTTTTTGGGGTTTTTAGGTGCGAAATAATTAGAAGAAAGTATAGACATCATTATAACGGTACCGGGACAAAGGGGAATTCGTCCTTGACCCGGCGTCGTGGACCCTTGGGACGCAGATATTTAAAAGATACGATGTGACTTGAGACAATTACTAAGACATATTCCGTTTTATGCACATACAAGCAGAATTTCATATCCTCAAGGGCTTATGAAATGGGTTTTTTAAATAACTTATTCCCTTGAAACACACGTTTTGAATAGGGCGGGGTAAAACTAATTACATTTTGTGAATTAGCTGCCATTTTGTTAAAAACGGAATAAATTGGGTTATTTTTTAATAGAATGCTTATATAAAAGTATAAAATGTATTACATTTAGATAAATTGATTATATCGATCACATCTCCACTTTTAAAGTGGATGCAAATACGCATTTTTAGGCATTCTGACTGTTTTGTCAGTCCGGGCCATATGAAATCTGATGATGCCAGACACTACCATGTTAGATTCTTGTGAAACTTCCCATTTATTATAACAAACCAAGACGACTTCATATCTTCTAACAGAGGATTGATGGAAAGAATCACAAATTTTAAGCACGATGTTATGCGAACTTTCTACGAAAATAGAAGCTATCTTTTCTTAGTTTTATCAAAATTTCTTCCTCCGATTATTAAGACATATAATATACGAGACATATAATAAACGTTTATACCTAAATGTTATATATTTACCAGTTGTAATATTCTGATATCTTTTTGTGTAATAGTACATAAATAAATCGTAGAGCATATTGCTACGAGCTACGGATGCGCTACATTGTAGGATATTCATATTACAAATATTAATATTTTAAGATATTTATGTTATACGTATATTACATGAGTCTGAGTATATACTTAGAAGCCAAATTAACTATTGAAATTGGTGAATTAATGTACTTAGGTAACTGGTTGATTTAATTAAGAATATACATACATATACTCGTAATATTATAATTTTTTCTCCATCCACGTCCGGTCCTTATAGTGTATCTTAGTTATCAACTTGGTATGAACGGAAAATATAAGATTATTTATATTAAAACCCCAAATTTAAATAATTATATGACAACTCGTAACAACAACCCGCCTGTAATCCCCGAAGAGGTAGGTAGAAGAATGCAGAACACTCCCACGCTTCACCGGTTACGTTTACGTCCCACTATGGAATAGGTGGTGTGCCTATTGCCATGCATCGGGCACATATC
>DWMG01002572.1:0-13030 GCA_018244855.1 Elbella merops
CCTTGTTTGCTTTGAAAATATGACATAATTTCAGGTTTTTAGTACTAGTATGAATAATAACATAACCATACAGATTTAACGACTGAGGGGATAGTTAGACACATGAGCGAAGTATTTCGTAACAGAATGAATATTTTCATACAATACAATTATATAAAGCCACAGTTTATTGAAAAGTTCATAACTGGTCACGCCTAACACTCTGTAAAATATAATCATAAATTACTTATCGGTCAATATGAAAATGAACTGCTAAAAAACATTTAATAATGAATAACTGTATGTACATAATAACTTATACAATAAGTAAGAATAGAAATTAACGACTATTTTGAAATAACTGTAAAATAATGCCCGGTTGCGGTGTGATTCGAAGAGCTGAAGATCGAGCTCAGTGGCGTGCTATTGGAGAGCCCTTCTCCCGTCCAGGAGTGGACTTGATTTATTTAACTCTTTATTGACATAAAGAACATAACATCACGCCTGTAATCCCTGTAGAGATAGGCAGAGTAATGTAATTCACTCCCACGTTTCACCAGTTACGTATCTACGTGGGAGTGAGAAATTAAAATTTTTAAATGATAAAGAAGTATGTTCATGTATATATTATACTTGAAATATATATGGCCTTAGTTAATATCCCTCTCAGTATTAGCTCCCAAGGGTTTCTTCGGAGAACGAAGCTCTCAGCCAATGTCGCGATAGAATAAACTTAATTACTCAATCGTACTCTAAGTCGATATAATTGTTTTCTAGAAATTAACTGTTACTAAATTACTAATTTATCTTAATGTACTCGTATTTGTTTAATTAATTTCTATATTAATTACAATATGTTGTATACCTACTAAGAAATAGAGAGCGCTTAAATGTTTTATGTCTGTTTAATGCCTCAATACTGTACTAATATTGAAGTATTAACAACTATGTCTTTAATGCCTTAACATAATACTAATATTGAGGCATTAAAAACGAGAAACACTAAATAACTTTGCATACGTGATATCCAAGAATAGAAATAGAAAAGTATTTTAAAATAATGCCTGTTTATGGCAATAGGCTCACCCCCTATTCCGTGGTGGGCGGTATAACATCACAGGTGAATCGAACAAGTGTACTACACTCCTCTACTTACATTTACGTGGAATACAGGCGTGATATTATAAAAAAATCTTTATTTACGTAAGGTCGATCCTAAAATAATACTGTTCTTCTGCCTAATGGAAAACTCGTTGTTCTTGGAATTCTAGAATGCTTTAAGGAATGATTTTTTTACGTTCTATTAGAAAGTGCGTACTTGGCTGTATAGGAACAGTGCACAAAATCAAGGTCGAGGTCACTTAAATGAATTGCATTCTTGTCCCTAGGAGAGCAATAATTTGTATTTGTTTTCTTGTTAGTCATTAAACGTGCGACTGATAAATAATAAGACTGATAAACTGATAATGAATTACTTTTTTTGTTTAAAATAACTTAATAACGACTGCCGCCGTGGTGGAGTGGTTGCAAGCGCGTCTGCCGATTTAAAGTTCCTGGGTTCGATCGATCGTATCACTGGGTTTTTCTCACTTATTATGTATTAATCGCTCGGAGTGTGGAACGCTGCAGGTTTATGATAATAGGACTTAATACTATCTATTCTATAATGGAATGTATAACGTAACTTTTGAAATATGGAGTATACAACACTCCACAGCCTACGTCTTTGGGTTTTGGAGGCGTGATTATTGTTATGGTACGTTTAATAATAAAAATTACGCGGAGCCGCATGAAAATGTAAGAAAAACAGCTAGTACAAAAATAATGTTTTAATAATTGATATATTTCCGTCCTTAGTACTTAATATATCAATAAGGTATGTGCTTTAAATTATAAAGTCGAAATAGTTATTACACGGAGAAGTAATAGAATGCAGAGTCACAGGTCGTTCAAAGAAGGTTATTTATATTTATTAATATCTGTTGAAGGTAGACCTAGGAATCGCGGAGACCAACATGTATGTATAAAAAGAGCGATGAATGTAGAACGAGCTCGTCAGATCTAGTAAGAATTGAGATATTTAGCTATGAGCGTTCTCTTTCTACTCTTTAGAGAATGTAATATGACGATGTAGGTAATAATACTTAATATTGGTAATGATAAACACAGATATTGTGTACACGTTTCTTTATTTTGAAAAAACATTTTCCTTGAATGGAAGTAGTTTTTAGAACATTCGGGAACTACCCATAATAATAATAATAATTGCGTCCCTGATAATGAATGTTTAAATTTGAATATAATAATAATAATTATGGGAAGACCTAAAATGTAGCGTAGGCAGTTAAAATAAATATTGTATTTATATTGATTGATATAATCGCGTCCCCTTTGTGGGCCATGCCACGCGTCCCCTCGCGGCTATGTCCGGTGTGCCTACGTTATTGTGTTATCAGTTGATTTAGTTTTTTCGATAACACCCACACGTTAGTGAATCGTAAATACCTTTTTCGTATCAGTGTTTACCTCTTTTCTGCTCCAATTGCTTAATTGCGGAATGTATTTCCGGCAACTAATACAATAAACATGTATTTAGATCGATATAATAATCATTGAATCGTTTTTTAACTATAGGTATGTATTTTGGCTCTTCCTGTCACTCCGCGTAGGTGTGAATATTGTGTACATAATGATTTCGATAAAAGTTTTTAATCTCTATATTTTCTTTACAATTTTTTTGCATATTGGTCTAATTTGGGTTATGATAGAAATCTATATATATAGGAGTATGACTGATATTGCAATGTGGTGCCACCGAGACTATTTTTGCGCATATCATTAAATCTATACAAAATCACAAATCTGCCTTCAATAATAAAACCTATATTTCATATTTCAGTACGTCATCATTAACCGTTTTATCGTTCCACTGTTGGTCATAGGTCCTCTCTCAAAATAAAGAGGATTAAGGCTGTGGTGCACAACGCTGGCCAGGTGCGGTCTGGTAAACGTTAACACTTTAGAGAACATTATGCAAACATCTAAGTTGTGCAGGTGTCTTCGTGAGGACAACATCGTGACGTTGTCCTTCACTGATACAGCAAATGATTGAACTAAATTGATCTACTTAAATTTAACAGTTTTTTGTTTAAATATGCGCACCAGTTTTTGCACTGAGCGGGAGAGACTGAACTTTAAACTATTAGGCTATAATTGCTTCTTCCGATCGGTTTCAAACATCAGTGGATCAGTGGAAGAATACAAGCCGGTCAGATACTAATCTAAAACTAATATATTTTACCGAACGTTTGGTATTTTGAAGAGGATAAAAGGCGTGGTCTAGATAAAAAGCGCGAAACCCTAAAACTTAAACCGCCCTCTAATATTAAATACCATTATGAAAATAACATCCTAACGTGCAATTATTGCAAACTCAAATCTAAAGCAAAAATAGGATATACGAATATAAGTCACGTAAGAACAGACGAACGACGCAAGCCCCGCCGTCACGGTGGTTGAAAGTGGCCAGGAGGAGGATCATCATCATCATCAAAATATTTTACTTTGCAACTGCCGAGTACAAAAAAATATTAAATTCAGGCTCATTGTATGTGCCTAAAATACATGCCTAAAATAGCTCATCAGAGTGATATAAAAATAATCTGACATAAACACTATGTATAGAAATAACGACATCCTAAAAATATCTCCTGTCCCACCTTCCTGTGACACGTAATTGGAACTATTACGACCGTCGCCGCCGTCCAGCAATAATACATCGGTGCACGAGTACTAACCCCACAGTACCAATGATTAAGCAATTTATAGGTTCAATATCTGAACTCATGGCTGAAAAGTCTGGAATTTGTTCTGTCATGTCTGCAGTATACGGGATAATTGCTTCAGTAGACGGTTTCAGAAGTGGAGGCCGCACCTTGGCGTGCGTAGTGTAAGACGCCCTCATAAGTAATAACAGTTAAAGGTCGAGCTCACTGGCCTGCTTTTACAAAAGCGTATGTTCAGTAGTGGACCGGAACAGGCGGGTTATAATGATGAAACTTGTTTTCTCTTTTCCTATTTACGTATACATAGATAATTTAAATATATGTATATAGGTTAATATTGCTTTTTTATCATATGATACTCCAGCGTTTGGCCGTGGTCCCGTGTATTGGAAAGCGCCCATGCGTCCTAAGATGAAGTACGCATGCCTAGGAACAGCCTATTTACCATTGCTTTGAAGAGTCCTAGTTTAAGCATATGTGTCAGGAAACACAAATGCTGGCAGAGTGTTCCACTCGTCGGCCGCTTGGATAAGAAACGTCTGTTTCATTGTAAAGACCCTAATTTGAGTTGTAGAAAATTTGTATACGTATCCTACAATTAGTAAATAAAATAAACTGAATAATTTATGTATTTGAAGTTACTATAGATGAGTAGCAAATTGTTATTAACTGAGACAATTGTAAACAAAGGTTATGTTTGTCCAATTAATTATTGGTGAACGCAGTCCTTAAAGTGCAGGCATGCCTGACCCCAAGAGCACAGTTGTTTCGAAGCACATATTTAGCAAATCATAACTGTTAATTCATTCTGCGAGATCACAGAGATTTGCAGATAATAATAATTTCATCATGCTCTATCACGCTCAGTTTGGTTCAACTCATGTTCTCATCAACAAGGTTTTGTCTCAAAAATTTTAATTATAAAATTCGACTACTAAAGATAGCTGAACGCAGAGTCAGGAGCCTCCGGAACCGGCGTGCAAGCATGAGGAGAGTGACGTACTCGATTGTAAAAAAATATATGAGGTCTACAAGTATAAGGATATAAATAGTTGTTATTCGGAGCTCTCTGCCGTAAGGAAACTGCTCTGATGATATAATAATAAAGATATAAAGAATGCTTTTAGAGTTCTTATAGCAAAATAACGTTATATTTTGAACGTGGAAGATTTGTGTAAAAATGTCTACTTTTTATATAGATGTCTCCACACCACGAACTAGCCTTGTGGACTGGTAGAGCGGTTATGCTCATGACTGTTTATTAAATGAAGACATTAACTTTGTCCTTTATGTAGTTAGATGTTTGAAACAGATTTAACCTGGTGTGAATTCAATAGACATTTTTTTTCTTTTTTTTTAAATTAGCTGTACCCGCGACTTCATTCGCATGAGTTTATTGTATTGTATGGGTATTAACTTTTTTATTCGCATTTTAACGGAAAGTGTTGCTGGCCGATAAGGTCTCATAAGCCTAACTCTACCGCTCTCCATGCCAAGCCACACTGATGTAGATACCTTTGTTCATTATATACCTTATCTAATTATTACACACTTACAATCAGTATATTGGGTTATACTGATTGAACTAGTTGAACAGTAAATACAGAAACTTCCTACAGACTGAAAAAGAGTGTAACTCCCTGCCGGCGTCTATTCTTACCGACTCGTATAATATGGAATTATCCAAAACAAGAGTGAACAACTGAACAGGCACTTTCTAGGGGAGCGTGCTGTACCCTAGGCTGCATTTCGCTTTCTAGCAGGTGAGATGACAATCTCACTCCAGCGTATTGCTAAATAAAAAAAGTGCTGTCTTAAGTCAGGCCAGTTTTGCGGGGTGGCCCAACCAGTTTCGAATATATCCGAGGTTCTTCTTCAACATCCCGCTGATTGTAGTAGACTCCGTCTCAGTCTGCATCAGGATATGCACCTACATGTTATATATCTATAGAGAATCATTATGTTTGATTGTGCAATACTTGTTTCGTTCAAATATTATAATACTTACATGTAAAATACAATAATTATTGATAAACGTCATACATAATATTATAAATGATTTTAACTCTCAGTTTTTGCTAACCCTAGCAATAACAGCCGGGATTTAGACTTTACGCATATATACGTACGGTTAGCATCACACGACATTATATCATATATCAAAACATTCCATTGTGATTACTAAAGTTACATAAAGCCTAAGTAATCTGATATCCAATGCCGCCATAATTGAATATTTGAAATGGCTTACCTTTTACAGTTCACATTACAAGAAATGTATGAAAGGCGGTAAAATGTAAGACTATAATACATATTATATGGACATTTGTTGCCTAAGTTATGTTTGTCTATGTTAAAGTACTGTATTATTCTCATATTGTAAAAACCAGGACAGGTCTGTATGGATAGAGTTCTTTGCCAGTCCGTGCTCTCTGCCTATCCTCGTAAGGTACCAGGCGTGCACGTATGAATGTATGTATTTTCATATTGTCGTCCATCATTCATCCTTACTATCCTTTAAATTTGTATTTTTTAAAATATAATTAAACACCGCATATGATGTACCTAGAATAAAACAATATCATTTTATTCTCATGTGATGTATCGTATTGGGTAGTATAATCGTGTCGATTTCTATCAATTAACGTTATATGTCGTATCTTGCGGTTTTACAGCAAAAAGAAAAAGAACACAGCCCCTGTAAATCATTACATGAAATAAGCGTTTATCGCTCGATCAATTAATAAGACGGTCGAGGTGGTCTCACCGTGCGCCGTAAACAATCGGACGACAGATCGGCACTCCGAAATTAATGGGTTCCGTTGGCTGGAATACACTCCCAGTCATATTTATTTGCATTGAACTAAGAAGAGCTGTGGGTGAGATGGGCGGGCGGCGCGCTCCCAGATAGCGGGGTCATGTTCCCGAGATAAAACGTCAGATAACAGCTACGTCTTCACTACTCGATTGTTTTTGTGTCCGATCTCAAGACACAATATTTGGATTTTTTACGCCGTATGTCGCTGGTTGAACGGCTGCTACGATTTTATCATTCGTTCGTTTCAATTATGATATACATCATGGAAGAATCATTAAAAGCTATATTTTTGGAACTGTCATTCTTCTTTCAACAGATAAAATAGATAAATATAACAAAACTATATGCATATTTAAAATAAAATTATTATTTATAATTTATATTTTGTAACAAAGGATATATTTAGATAAAATAGGAATATTAACATTTGATACATTTGATTAAGCGCAAATGAATGACTTATCGCTTTAAATAGTTCCTCCAGACGTATATTGAAAGCACGAGATGCTATCTAAACAATCTTTTACCGTTGTGTGCTAGCACACAAACTAACACAAACCAAAGGTCGTCACAGACGAAACTACAATATAATATATTAACGTCCTACGACATAATATATACTATAGTTATATAGCATTTACTGTAATATATATCTTTGCAGTCATTACCTGCGCAGTGTGTTTTACTATACTGAAAGATGTCTTGCTAAATTAGTTCAGATACTCTGACGACATAAAAAAGAGATATACGCGTATACGTGAATAAAATATTATAGCGTATTAAGTGTGCGGACACTCAATCGTCACCACTATAGTTATTTATTTATTTTATTACTTTAATGAAAACGGAATTCAACCAATTTCATCGTTTATAGAAAATAATGTTGCAATATATCGTAATATGCCTTGCGATATGTTACCTTGTAATACATCGTAATATATACATATACCTCGGTCTGTGACGACCTTAATGCTGATAGCTTACAGATTACACGGTAATAAGTAACACATTGGTTCCTAATTGAAAATTACTTTGAATAAGCGCTTACATATATTATGATAAAATTCTATGGACGTTACATTTATTATGTTGACATTTTACTTATAACATTTGAATTAACATTTTCTTGCCAGTTTATTTATGGACAATCTTCAGATGTCCTAAAGTCGTAACTTGCTTGGTTGCACTATCAAATAATGAAGGTTTTTAATCATAGTTACATGTATAGGTACATATTTGGCACTCGGTATTGTTAGCCTATACTGTAAGGTATAATAGTATTATCAATCCGTTCACATTGATAATACAATTATTATTTTTATACGTATTGCGATGAACATTTCATAATACGTAATAATCATTTTTATATTTCTTCAGAGTCTGGATGTGTGCCCGGTGTATGGCAATAGGCTCACCACCTATTATTCCATTGTGGGACTTAAACGTAACTGGTGAAACGTGGGAGTATACTACACTCCTTTGCCTACCCCTTCGGGAATTACAGGCGTGATGTTACGTATATTTCTTCGGCTCAATTAATTGTAGCACACTAACATTACCCTTATGTTAAAACAATAAAAAAGTAAAGCCAAATTCAGAGCGTAATGTTGCTCATTAGAGGAGCCATAGGGCCAGCAGTGAACAGAGACAGGCCGGTAAAAATGGGAAATTAGTTTTTCTTTCATTAACACAGATTTTAAATGTAATCTACTTCGGACAATGGGTTTTTAGTAAAGGATAGAAATTTCAGAATATAATGTGTGTAAAGAGGATCATTTATTATTATTTTACGAAAATTAATAGTTGTATCGTCACCATCTTAAACCTTTGGATGTCCACTGCTGGACTTAGGCCTCCCCTGATTGGCGCCACTTCTTCTGGTCCTGGGCTTTCCCAATCCAGCAGCTTCCCGCTGGAGCATTTGTTAATACCGTAGTGTATTTCCGATTCTCGTGGTGTCAATCACATGTATTACTATTTCGGATGCGGCGCGGGAACAGCTGTTCGCGCCGTGTTCCGGTGTCGAGGGGGAGAGCTATTGTAAACGCCACATTAAAGGTCTTTATCTGTAAGTACCGTTCACAGGATAATGAGATTATTTGTACATTGGTCATTATTTGTACATTGGTCAACAAACATTATTGGTCCATGGGTAGGTACTAGGTACCTGTCTTATTGCCTTGCTCTTTCCTTAGTGACAACATTGGAGTGTTTAAATAAGAATATACTATGGTTATGTATCTTTTTTTATTTATAGCTAGGTAAGTAACATGATCCAATTTTTGGTAAAATAAGTAAGGAAAATTCGGGTAAGTTAATGATAATTTAAAAATATATGCTTATTATTAGTATAAAATATAATTATAACAGACTAGGCTCTATTGTTGTCTCCTGAAATAATATGCCGAGACAGTTTTATCGCTTTACAGATGCCCTTCATAATTAAATTTAAAATTTAACTAGTATAAAATATAGTTGGAAAAAGATATAAATGGAAAAAAAATGTAATATAATAAAAATATTCGTAATGGTAATAGTTCTCATTAAAAATGTCTTCGTAACCATGTCAGTCGTAACTATTTTTCGTAATAACTTTATTATATGCACTTTTTACTCAATAAGAATACAAATTACAAAAAACGTATAACATTTCGCTAACGGAAATACAAATATAATAAATTATGTTACCGTATAAAATAAATTAATGTTACAACTTTCTTTTTTCGACTGACAAAGTTATCAATAAACATTGGTTGTAACTTGTAACCAAACATTTTTCTTGTCGTAACACGATAATCTTTTATTAATATGTCGAGTCAAAAGTTAAACCAGCCAGAAATGAAAACCAGATTCAAACCGGACCAACAGTTCTTTGACGAAAGGAACAATTAACAAATTTTTGTAAAGACCGACCCGTTTGTTTAGTGGTTAGTGAACCCGACCGTTGACGAGGAGTCATGGGTATGGTTCCCACCCGGAACAAGTAGTAACATATAACAAGAAAATAATTTTTCAATATTATTATCGATTTAATTATAAGTACCTAATTATCAATAAATAACCACAAGGTACGTATATGAAGAGATCGGTAAAGAAGCGTGTCAGGTATGTAAGGATAGAGATATTTTACAGTTAGTGCTCGCTGCCTACCTCAAAAGGGAGTTTGATGGTATAACAACAATAACAAGTTACCTTTGTGTTTTCATAAACTCAACAGAATAGTTTTCAATCAGCCTCATTGTATTGGGAACGTCGTGTGCATTTGCTCCTGATAATTGATAGGTGTACATGAAAAGATAGACGGCAGTCGTTTCCACGGCGTCCGGTTGCGATATCTGCGGGCGTGTCGTAAATTGCATCATGTATCAACTATATTTATATGGGATTACATTGATCAAATACTATTCGCCAATAAATTATAAAGTACAAGAGATGAGTACGAAAGTTGTTTAATGATTGCCATATATTTCATATACAACATATTGGAATTCGTTTCATCAACGAGTAAAATCTTCAGTGCGTATGACTAATAAATGGTTACTAGTAATTTACGACGCGGTCTCACCGTTAGCGTCGATGCCTCGGGGAATGTGATGATATATTTCGTTTGTTTGTCTATTTAACATAATGCCACCCTTGTATTTCTGCTAAGTGGTAGGCAGGGAAGTTTAGTACGTTTTCACGATTCACCAGTTATATTGCACGTCCCACCATGGATTAGGTGGTCAGCCTACTGAATTGCGTACCTGTTTATAATACATATATTGTTAACGTCCTATATCTCCTACGGAAACAGTGTTATGTTAAAAATGTATGATCATTCAGAAATTATTATATTATTACATAACGTAACTTCACGCCTGTAATTACCGAAGAGGTAGGCAGAGGAATGCAGAGTACTCCCACGTTTCACCGGTTACGTTTACGTCCCACGATGGAATAGGTGGTGAACCTATTGCCATGCATCGGGCACATAACCAGACTCCGAACCACTACTAGAAAATCTAAATAAATTTTTTTTTGTGGTGTTCGACCCGGGAATCGAACCTGGGCCCTCCCGATCGACAAACGCACTTACAACCAACACGACCAACGAGGCAGTCAAATATATGTATACATATTTACACGAACAATGAAAAGAAAAAACGCTTATTAAAAAGCATACTTTTATATGGTATTTGCTTATTCTATTACGCCCTTTCTAATTAATTAAGCCAGAGGAAATCTTCGCTGTGACTTGCAATACCAAAGTAGAGGCCGGGAAAAGGTAGTCATGTATTGATTAATGTGCTAGCAATACTGATCTCTGTACGTTACGTTATTCTATTTTAAAAAATCGATGTTGTAGCAAAACAACAAAAGCTGCAAGGCAAACTTATTTCATACCTCATACTATTAGCAAACACGATATTTCATACGAATAGAGACTCTACAATTATAAATGGCTCGGATTTGTAGGCATCTAGAAGAACGTGCTTTAGACAGCTATTGAGTAAATCTTACCGCTAATTAGGTAAGCCGAAATGGAAGCGACTGCATTAATCTATCATTATAGCTTCACCTTTGGTCCGTTATGACGCTAAAATCTGCAATCTTTAACAATGCAACACAATAATAACAAATAAATGAGAGTATTGTCGAAGGTACAATATTAATTTAAAAAACATTAAGAAACCGTATTCAATTTTAACTTCGTAGTGTTTTGTTTTTCGAATATATTGCATAGCGGAATCAATATTGTATTTGATGTCTATAGTGCTGACTTTAAGGTACAAATAATGTAAGGCTTGCTCTTTGACTCTTGTTATAACCGAGAATGTGTTTCTAGTAATTTCCTTACAAAAATACCTTTCATATGATTAATTGTTGAATTATGCTTTATTTTCATATCACGTAAAATACTGCATTTCATGCAAAAAAACAGCTCTATTGATAAGATGTAAGATGTAGATTTTGGATGGTAATTTAAAAGGCCGTGGGTAGTCACATCGGCGTTGGAACATACAGAATTTATACGGGCCATAGAAATTTAAATGCGAAAACATTTTATTTCAATAAATCAATAGCCTTAGCATTGTTAGCGCCTCACCGCTCCGGAGCGTATTATTGCTCGTATGGGCAAACCTGTTAAGGAGTTGGTTTCCGTTAAATTATTCCCACATTACCAAACAATATGGCATCAACATTTGTTATTTAAATATTCTTATTTTAAATAACGGGTCAATTACAATAAGATACTTTATAAATTATTATTAATATAGATTTACCGTTAGCAGTTGTGCTGGGATGGTCAGTAGTTAGCTTTTTCAACATACACCGATATACCTTAACACACTCTATATTTCGGACACTCACACAACGTCTATATACGAGTACAAGACAGTTTTCGAGAACTCTTCTTCTTCTTAAAGTGCCTCTAGCGAACTAGCGCAACTAGCGAAGGTTGGCTGTCAATTCCGCAAACTTCCCTCCGTCTTGCGCTAGATGACATAGTCCGGCTGCTTTGGTATATGTAATTATATTTATATTATAAATGATTATATTTATATACCCAGGATAATAATAGCAACCCTCTAATATAAATATAAGAATGCTTATATTTTTCAAGTTAATGTTTCTGTTTGATATAACTTGGAAACGAAGGTAACTATATTTCTATAAAAGATCTGCCTACGCGCCTTTAGCGACTTCCATGATATCCATAGAACGAAGGGGCGAATTAACAGCCAGCCTTTCCTTTTTCAATATAAATCTTTGAAAGGCGCAAATAATAAATAACGTGGGAATTTATATCACGGTTCCCAATTAATGTCAGTATCCGTCGTATGGGGCTCCATAAAATGCACATGTCATTGCATTCTTCGGCCGTAAATGGAAAAGGCTTGGATTCCACGTTTTTCTCTCACTACACGGAGCGAGAAACGAGACGGGTTGTTCGCAATAAAAAAATTGCATTCGCTTCATATTCGGTTATAAATATCAACGAGATATAGTTCTGTGATAATGAATAGTGGTAGAACTGCTTGTCTAAGGTTTATTTATTAGTAATACCACCGCTCAACTATTTCTGCCTTTACTTAAATGCAATAAAAATTTAGAGTGTCAGTTTTTCTACTATGTATGTTTCATTTAGTTATATGTGCCCTATAAAAAATGGAACTAAAATTCTCGAACAGGACATCAGGTCCTATCCTATAATAGTTTTATTAATCTTATACGTTAAATGTACATAGATTTCATTGCTAAGCTGTACATATTTTTCTTCTATGATATAATTTCTTGGTCGTGTTGGTTGCAAGTGCGACTGCAGATCGGGAGGTCCCGGGTTCTATTCCCGAGTCGAATACTACAAACTTTTCTAATTTATATTATCTAGTAGTGGTTGGGAGTCTGGATATGTGCCCGATGCATGGCAATAGGCTCACCACCTATTCCATAGTGGGACGTA